>CAUYPK010037441.1:0-20912 GCA_963574355.1 Loris lydekkerianus | reverse complement strand
CTTGGTGATGGATTTTGTACCTTTTGTTTGCGTCCTTGTGGTCTCAGCTCGCCTCAGTGGAGTTGATGTGCGATCTCCAACCTTCTCTCCTGGTATAGCTCGAATCCTCCAGGTTACTTACTAAATTTCCATCCTTTAACTCTCCTTCTGGACGGGAGCCTCTGTGAAAAGCTGGCTTCAGTCCGCCATCTTGTCTCCCCCTTGTAAATAATGTTTTAAGCCACACATGCCCTTGCTTTTCCTTATTTTATTATATCTTAACTCATTAAAATAAATTGTAAAGCCCTTAGATCAATGAAACAGCTACTCATGCAATGTGTAAGGTGCTCAGACAGTTATACAGGAATAGGAAAAACTGCTATATTGGCTTTACCCATCTAGGCATCAAAATTTTTATGCTACTTTACAGGTATCAGAGGGGGCCAAAAATGCATTCACATTTTAAGAAAGGAAAAACTATATTAAAATTGTAGTGCTTTTAAGTCATGTGTAACATCTGCAAAGCAATCCTGATCCATTATACAAGATAACAAACATTATCGGGATATATTGAGTATGGAAAGTAATGCAAGTCTTTTCTTGCTTAAAATGTATATACATTTTTTGGCACCCTCTGTGTATTTTGTCAATTTACCTATGTAAAAAGGTACTTCAAATTATTGATTTTTTATTTATTTATACTCTTTATAAAATTTAAATGCGAGTTCTATTGAGCATGATTAAACCACCTCTGTGGTGCAGACCAAATCCCGCAAACTGAGAGCAATATCTGATAACCCCTGATCCCCTGATGGTAACTGGGGTGGCTGGGGAAATCCTCTCTGCATTAGTACTGTTGAGATCCATTCTCTGATTTTGATCCCCCTACATAATATATACCACAACTTTCAATTCTTCTCCCAGGTCTTTACTTTTCAATTCATTTGTTTATGTGCATGTTCTAAATAAACTCATTAAGTGATGAACCTTCTCTTATTACTCAGGGATAATTGGCTTTAGTCTGTTTTCTTGACCTTCCCACGTATGTGCCATTTGCCCTATTTTATAGAAACAAGATACCTCAGCTCTGGGGCTACATTCTTTCTGGTGTCAAATATATAAATATTTTAATGATATTTTAGCTGAATAAGTGCTTTAAGCCTTAGAATTAGAATGGAATATAGATCCCTGTTTATACCATGCAATAACAACAGCAACATGAAGGTGGTAGGAAGTTGGGTCACTGAATACTAAGTATCTTTTGGGTTCTACTTCATTCTCAAATTACCTAAATTTTTTATTTTATAATTTTTTTCCCTAGAATTCAGAGAGTTTTCTAATTTTAATTATTACTGTTTTCTAAAAAAATCCTCACTACTCTTCAATGCAAGCCAACTATTAAGGAAAAAAATTCTTAAGTACCTCTGAATTAGCCTCATTAATAAGACTAATTCAGTGCCAAATAACTAAAAAGTACTACCTTAATGAGCACAGATCTTTGACACCAGTGCAAAATAAATTGATAATTACAGTAGGCTCAACAATGAATCCACCAAAGACGTCGACATTCTGATCTCTGGAACCCTTGAGTATTAACCCCCATAAAAGTGTCTTTGCAGCTGTGATTAAATTAAGGATCTTGCCCTAGGGAGATTATCCTGAATGATACAGGAGAGCCTTAAATGTAATCATTTGCGTTCTATAGCAGAGAATCTGACATACCACAGAGTAAAGTGAAGTTTTGTGATTTCACATACACAAGACATGTGAAGACGAGGGTCAAGCTAAAGGTGAGCGTGATACAGCCACAGTCGAGGAATGCCAGCAGTCCGTCACCAGAAGCTGGGAGAAATGGATTCTTCTGCAGAGGCTTAAGATGGAGCACAGCCCTTTTTAAATTTGATTTTGGTCCAGTGATATATATCTCAGATTTTTGGACTTTAGAACTGGAAGAGAATAAACTCATGTTGTTTAAACCACCCAATTTGTGGCATTTCATTACAGTACCTAAAGAAAACTAATAGAATAATTTGAAACAAATAAGAAAAATTTGAGTCCCAATTTTTGCTTATAGTTGTTCAATGAGTGTTTACTTTTTTTCAGCCTTCCTGCACGACCAGCATTCTGGTCACATTTGATTTTGGAAAACTGATAGCAAGATGACATTTGGCAGCCACTTCCCACTGAGAAGAGCTGTAAGAGGTTATTGATGGCCTGTGCTGTGTGTCAGGCTGAACACAAGACACTGGATACAAAATAATAAAGCAGATCTGCAGCCCCTTTCTGGAAATATTACACAGTTTAATGGAACAGTGCAACAGAAAAAGTAATACATACTTAACTGTGATTCAATTTGGAATTTCAAATAAAAATGAAAATGAAGAAAAATAATACAAAGTCTTTGTCCCTCTGAGGTCATACTAGACTGGGTGGTCAGGTTCAACTCTCATGAGTCTATGCTAGTATTTGAGATCTAAGGAATAGCAATAACTCATTGACATTATAAGTAAAAATAAAAATGTAATTTAACTCTGGGTTTCGATACAGTAGTGGCTTATAAAATCAATTGAGTTGTAACCAGACATTCAAAAATAAAATAAAATAGAACAACTCCAGTGTATTACATACGGCAAAGAGAAGGAGAAGGATTGTTTTGTAAGACTCATTTCCATTTACACATGCATACACACTCTCAGATGCTGGGTGCTAGGATGAAATGAATTCTTCCTGTGGATGAGGGGCCACAAATGTTAGAAGACACTGTTCCACGCAGAGTTATGCAGTAAGTATATAGGTCCTAAAGAAAAAATATATCATTTGAAATAGCTGAGGAGCTGAAGAATTTCATTGGACCTCACCTTAGTAGGATGGGTGGGGTGTGGCAGGTGTGTGGAGGAAGTGATTGGGCACGAGCATGGTAAGGTCCCTGGGGCCTGCTCATGCATGGTATAAACAGAGGGTTTGCTTTCCACTGACAAATATTTACTCAGTTGTGTGAAAAAAAAAAAAAAAAAAAAACATTTGGAGAACAACAGTAGAAATAGGGTTGCTGCTCCACAGATAACAACACTGGTCTAGGAAAGAGATGACAACAGTTTGTCCCCAGATAACAATGACCGGGAAAGAACATTCTATTGGGAAGAGGTAGAAAAATGTGCACTGCAGCAATTACAATAACATTTAATTAATTGGGAATTGGTTTCGTTTGTCCTTCTCTCCATATTTTACATCTGGAGAGGCAGAAGACAGGTCATTGAATGTAAATTAAATTAATTTTATTTTCCTGACTCAGTATGTCCTACTATTTTCATTTGTCTACCTTCTCTATACTCTTTGAATTTTCTTTGTGGTTTTCTGAAAAACAAAGGCTGTAAAGTATTTTAAATTGAGAAAAAAGTAAAAGTGAAAATGAAGAAAATAAAAGTAAGTCTTTGCTCCTCTAAAGGTCACCATGTAGTGCGTTATTTTGTTTCAGAATTCCACCTGACTTCAGCGGCCCACTTTCAGTGGCAGTCGGCTGATTCCAGGACCCATGGTGCCCTAAAGTTACACTGTTTACCCTGCACATTCCTGGTTTTTAAAATGTACAATAGGTCAGTGATTGAAATTTTTTGTTGATAGTTTGCTTGATTTTGCTCTGTTTTGTTTTTATTTTCCATATGAACATGCTTTCCACCTATTTAAGCCAAGAGGGCATAACCTCTATGTGTGAGAAACTGGGGTTTGTAGAATTGAGTTACCACTTTTTTTCAACATATTTCAGTGTTCATTTAGTCACTTTTACACATTAAGAAGCATATTTTCCTCTTAATTTTACTCTATTTTATATGCAAAAATAAAGGGCTAAGAAAATTGCTTGGAGAATTTGACATGTGCAAATTAGTTTATGTTCCCTGTACCAATGCTGTGCTGCCACTTCTTTGCGTCACACGTAATGGTACCCATGGGTAGGGATATTTTATTTAATGAGGATGAGTTCTTTCCACATGTGAACATGCTCCATGGTCACTCAATAGATTCACACCGTTCCTCAAATGCACTGAAAATAGAGTACCAGCCTCATGATCTGCCAATCCTGTGCTTTAGTATTCCCCTCCTTATTAAGGAAAACCAGCTTGGCAAGCTATATATGTACTTTTATGCATTTAAGTGTGTAGTGTTTTTTGTGTATAAAACTAACACCTCTGTGCATGAATGTTTTCTCTACGTATTTTCCAAATATAGCTTTTATCCAAATTTACATTAGCATCTCCTAAAGCAAATAAATTCCTTGTTCTAGAGACTTTTTATTTTAACTGTGCCATCCTTTTAAGTATTTGCCTATATAATTTTACGAGTTTAATGGGCAAAGAAAAGTTTGTAACACTGTAACATACCCACAAAGCATTACTAATCTGGATCCTAGAATAATTTATTAATTCATTTAAGAAACATTTTTTAAATCACATCTGTGATTCAATATGTCATCACAAGTACAATTTTTTCCTAATCAAGAGTGAGTAGCAGCTGATTCCATATTGAAATGGGCCTATTGAGTCGCTCACAGAAAGATGATCTAAGGATTATGCTAGATTCTGACATTGTACATGGAAAAGATATACTTTTTTCAAAGAGAAAAAAAGTCACAACTTACAGGTAAAGGCCAAATGGGCCACTCATTGTCTAATTCATGAACCCTAGGCTAGTACAATTTCATACAGAAAAATCTATTTCTCTTGGTTTTAATGTATAATATATTTTTATTCCACATTGATCAAAAAAAAGAAAGGTGAATAAATAAATCATGTCAATAAGTGTCACGTGAATAGTTTTTGTTTTTATTTTTTGTTTTCATTTTATTACTGGTCCCTATCTTATGAAGACAGTATTTTTTCATATCAACATAAAATATCTGGAAGAAATGATTACCCTTACAAGTTGTATGCTTGTTTTGTGCGATGCTTTCAAATTTCATGAATAGCCATTTTTCTTGACAGAAAATCTCTGCTCTTCTACACTCTTTTAAAACAGAAATCCTTAGAATGGAATTTACTAAGGAGTCTCAGTTTCATGAACTGAGACTGGCACCTACTGGTAAATTTATTTCATAGCTGTAATAAAATTTCCCCGACATAGGTGGTAGTATATGGTTTTGTGTGCTATCATGATCTTTCTTTCACTTTAGTTAATATCAGAATTTATCTATATTATCTATATTCAAATTACCTAAGGCATATTTAAAAGATAAAAGATGCCTAATATCCACTAAGTTCTAGAAATTTATCAATAGTAAGTATACAAACTGCTATTTAGGTTTTAAGACAAATTAGAATCAATATATTTGGGTTCATTACTGAGAATAAGTATGCCCCAAAGGAGCACAAATAAACCTAAAATTTAATTTGAAATTAGGAGTGCCTTCTCTTACGAGGTAGTTCTAAACTGATATTTCCAAGCCTAGTCTAGATTAATATCAATTGAAAATGCCATCTCAGTGATATTTTGTAGTACATAGGAGAGAGGCAGCCACATTCAAGATCCTTGTGTTTGGTCCTTGAGGTCTGTTCTTACACAGGTAGAATGTAGCATTGAGGTCTTTCTACTTGTCCAAATATAAAGTTTAAAAAATCATTCTTGATTTCTTGTTTTTCCCTATTCTTTTTTCTCCATTTCCTCAGAAAATCCTCTCAGCTCTCCAGTGAAAATATGTCCTACATTTATCCGGAGATATATATTGGTTCCCTCACCAAGTCACCATCTTCTCACCTGAATACAAGGCAATTAACTGCAGTGTCAAGAGTGAGTCTTCCTTCTACTATATTGAAATTTTAATAATCCTATTCTCAGCACAGCAGAGTGATTTTTTAAAATTAAAATTCCCCAATTTAAATTTTTTAAAAATTAAATTGCATCAGGAACTACTGAAAAAAATGTTGCTGTATTCAAAATAGTGCTTGGTGCATATTACGTCCCACATATCACAAATGTTATATTCATAATATTAGTAATATTAGTTCTCACATTATGCTAATTATAATTTCTCTACATTTCAAAAACAACCCAAGCATACTAAACATCCTACATCGTAAATATGCATTTAAATAGATGGTCTTTTTAAAAGATATATAAACAATCATTTATAGTGGCATGGTAAGGCCCCATTTATATGATTAAATTTTTGATTAAATTGATTATGTAGTTAATATAGCATACTTCATACTCTCCAGATTTGCGAATACTTCAGCAAAGAAAAATCTTACATTTTGTTCTTGTGATGCATGTTAATTATTTGTCTTCAACCTTTTCCATCAGGTAGTGTTAATATCTAATTTGGAGCTGTCAAGGACTACTTTGTATATGCAGGATATTTTTAACAAATTTATTGAGGTATAATTGACAAACTACAGGTATTTATAGTGCACAAATGATAAGTTTGACATGTGTAAACACCCATGAAATCATCACCAAAATCAAGATGATGAAGATTTCAGCAAACACCAAAAGCTTCTGCAAACCCCTTTGTCTCTACCTCCAGTACCTTATGGCTCCTCCCAACCCCACATAGAAAATCAATCAGCTTTCTATCACAATAGATTAGTTTGCATTATCTACATTTTAATGCAAATGGAATCATATGTTTTTAATTTTTTGATCAGAACAATTATGTTGAGAATTATTCTTACTTCTTAACAAGTGTCAATATTCAATTCTTTTTCACTGCTAAGTAGTGTTCCATCGTATGGACATACATGAATGCCATAGTTGTTTATCCAGTCACTGATTTTGATTTCACTTCTCTTGGCTAGATATAGGAATAAAATGTCTAGACCATATGATAGATGCATGTTTAACTTATTAGAAACTACCAGACTATTTTCCAAACCTCTCACATACACGAGCCAACCCCTGACATGATCAGTCAATTTAAGTTTTGTCATTTGACTACCACGTAATGTTATCTCAGAATGTTGATGTATCATTTCCATAATGACTAATGCATATCTTTTCTTATGTTTATTTCCCATCTGCATATCGTCAGTGGTAAGGACTCTGTCTTTTCATTCTTTTAACTGTGCCTTTCAAAAAAAACAGACATGTTTAGTTTTGATAAATCACAATTATTAGTTCTTTATGAATTATTCCTCTGTGGTCATATCTATTTTTTGTTGATTTTTTGACTAACACAAGATCTAAAATATCTTTATAATCTTATTTTTATTCCATATGCTTTATAGTTTTAGGTTTTCCCTTTTTAAATATGTTTTAAATACATTTGTGTTTAAAATGAGTTAGCTCAAGTTTTCCAAATAAGTTATGTTTTAAAGTTATTTTGACTTTTTGATGTGCTTTGTATTTTCTTATAGATTTTAGAATTTGCTTTTTAATGTCTATAAAAAAGTTGGACAAGACTTTGATTGAAGTTGTGAGAAATCTGTAGATCAATTTTAGAAGACTTGACATCTTAAAAGTATAGAAAATTTTGACCTATGAGCACAATACATCTTCCCATTTAATTAGCATTTCTTTATCTTTTTTAATCAATGTTTTGTAGTTTTAAGCATTCAGGTCTTACATATTCTTTGTCAAATTTATCTCTGAATATTTAATATTTTTCAATGCTATTAAAATGATATTATTTTATGTTCTCAGTTTTTTCTCCTTATTGCTAGTATACATAAGTGTAATTCATTTATCTTTATTAATCTTGTAGTCTCCACCTTAGTTGAAGAGGTTATTATCTCGATTAGCTTTTTTGGAGATTCTGTCAGATTTTCCACATTAGATGACCATGTTCAGGGAATAAATACATTTTTTTTTAAATTTTTTTCTTTGCAATGCAAATGTCTTTTCTTTTACTTTATTTTGTTTACTACACAGGCCAAGAGGCTCCAGGACACCTTTTCTTACTTCTTATCCTATGAAGAAAGCATCTATTCTTTACTGATAATATTTATCATCCATCAATTATGAATATAGATACAGATATGTTAGCTGTAGGATTGTAGATAAACTTCACCAGGTTGAAAATTTTTCCTTTTGTTACCAATTTTGTCATTTTTTCATTAAGAATGAGTGTATGTGTCTCACCCACAAGAGGTGTGCTATGACCACAACGTTGTGCCCATTAAGTAGAATCACACCCTCAATTATAAGAAGGACTTTATCTAACAAATGCAAACATTGTAACCTAATTATTTGTACCCTCCATTAACTTGAAACAATAATAAAAAAAGAATGGGCATTTGATTTTGTCAAATGATCTTCCTAGATCTGAAGGAATGAAATGTTTTTATTATGTATATGATGAATTATGTTTACTGATTTCCAAACATTAAATTCACCCTGAATTTACTCCTGGGATAAACCTCACTTGATCCTGACCATTTGTGATCATTCCTAAAATTTTCCTCTAAGTTACTGCTTTAGACATGCCCTGGAAATTTTGACATGGTTACATCTTTGTTTTCATTCAGTTCCCAATTCTTTATAATCTAACTCTTGGTTTATTTATTATTATTTTTTAAAGTTATGCATTTAGTTTGCAAATATTTGGGGAATATTCATAAATTTTTCTTGTATTAATTTGTAACAATTATTTTCTTGACAAAGAACATGCTTTCACTGACTTGAATCTTTTTCAACTTATTGAGACCTTTTTTGAAGCTCATAATAGGATTTATCTTGGTAATTTTTGTGTATTTGAAAAGATGTATCATCTTCTGTTGTTAGGCAAAATTTTTCATAAATGATAGGTCAAGTTGGTTGACATGATTGCTCACATGAACTAGATCTAGGTTGATATTCTATCTGTTATATGTTCTAATACTTTTGAAGAAATACTAAAATCTCTGACTATAATTACGGGGAGTTTTATTTCATTTCACCATTGTGTCAGTTTTACTTCATGTATGTTGAAGCTCTGAATTGGGTGCATAATTTTTTATAATTGTTATGGCTTCTTTATTTTTAATCACCCTCTAGTTCTTCTTCTTAACGGAAAAATCCCTATTACCTCATTTTTTGTCTTCCTTTCTAGCAATTGATCTTTTTTAGGACTCTACTTCATTTCCTTTATGGTGAGTGGTTATCACTCTTTTTATTTTTATTTTAGTGGTTATTATAGCAACATATGTGATACAATAAAGTCTGATACAGTATAAATGTGGAATTATATTGAATCTACATATTTCACATATATTATAATATCTTATAAGAGTATACTTCCATTTCTTCCTGAGCCATGGTTTTGCAATTTTCATCATGCATTTTACTTTTACACATCATAAACTCCTGCATACAGTGTTATTTTTGCTTAAACGACTATCTTTTAAAGAAATTAAACATTGCAATGTATGGCACACCCCTGGGGGGGGCAAGACACAATGATAAGAGGGACGTTACTTAACAAATGCAAACAGTATAACCTAATTCTTTGTACCCTCAATAAAACTGAACCAACACACACAAAATAAGAAATTTAACTGAGTCTTGCAATTTGTTATAAAAATAATTAGAAAAAAAGATGTTACATTAAAAAGAACTAAGTAAAAATATTTGTCCTTTGTACAGTTCTGTATTTTTTGATTTCATCTTGTTTTCTTCAGCATGAAGGAATTGTCTTGTGTGTGTGTGAGTGATGAATTATTTCAGCTTTTGCATGTCTGATTAAGCAAGTATCTGTTGGATTTCATTTTAAAAGCCAATTTCACTAGGTGTAGTTTTCTAGGTTGATATTTTCTTCTTTTTGTACGTGTAATGCTTTAAATATTTGCTCAATTAATTTCTTGTATTGCTATCAACAAAAAATAATATGTTGTTATCCTTATTCCTTATTTTTGTTACTTTTTATGTAATCTTTTATTTTTTATTCTGACTAATCTATGACTATTTGTCTTTATTACTTGTTTGATCAATTTAAATAATGCATGTCGGGGGAATTTTCTTCAAGTATCTTGTACTTTTGTTTTATTGCATTTCTTGGGTCTACGAAAATAAAGAAGTCATGAAATTTAGAAGTAATTTACCCATTATTTCTTCAAATATACACATTATTGTCTCTCCTCTGTCTCTACTCACTTAGAAACTCCACATTCATGTATATTCAGCCACTTGACATTGTACTCAGATTACTGAATCTCTTTGATGATGCTTTCAAGAGACAAGGAAATGCAAGGTAACAGAGAACAGAGAGCTGCTGTCTACACACCCAGGCAGGTGCACAGGAGCTTTTTTTTAATTTATTTTTTATTTTTATTTTTTATGATGATGAGAAAATACTGTAGATGGTTGATAGATGCAGTTAGTAAAAACCATCTTTAATAATCAAAAGCATTACAAAACCACCATCCTAAATAATTGAGTGATAATCTATAATTAAAATCATCAGGGAATTGAGAAGAAAAGAAGAAAGAAAAATAGAAAGCATTTTTTTTAGGATGGCTTAGTATGGGCACAAAGCATAGAAATGGAGACATGGAATAAGAATAAATTAAACACATAACCGAATAGCTTATTAGTGTGTACCAATTTACTAGTGAGGAGAAAATTAGAAATGAATGCCTGAGAAGCACTATTAAGAGATTTTAGGTTTTTGTCTGATGTACATACTTTGCTTAAGTTTACTGTGTCAAATATGTTTTATTATATAATAAAATATATTTTCTCAATGTGTAGTATTGATTCGGTCATGTTCAACTAATATTTTCATTGTCTTAATAAGGCCTAATTTAAACAATTTGACCAAGATGTATATATTTCTAAGTTGGATAGCCTCAAGAAAGGTTTTGTTGCTGTATAGTCTAGCAAAATGAGTCAACACTAAAATAAGGATGCTTTTAAACAAATATTTCTTTGGAGGCACAAATTACAATCATAGAACCAAAATGCCAAGAACAAAGCATTTAACATGTCTCTGATATTTCCTTATTTATCCTATTTCTCATGTATTAAACTAATATCTAAGCAGAACATAGATGTATAATATATAATATTATAATACTAATATAAAAATGCACTGAACCTTCCCACAGGAAATCCATTTTTAAGTACAACACTGAAGTAATTTAAATAATTCTCTCTAGATGGTATGGCAGTACAAAGTATCAGCTGAGACACTATCATAACACAAGAAGCATGACAAAATAGAACATTCATATAGCAACAAAATAGGTAAAATATTTAAGCTTCAATAAAAATCATGTTGTTCTCATATGAATAAAACCTCAACACTTAGCCTACATGCAGAGAAAAAAATACTTTCAACAAATGATCTACCTGAGATGTTTAGAGTGAAAGACCTAATATTGATCTGTGAATTTGTTTTCACCAAAGTAAATTGTAGATTAAGCTTTAGTACAGGTAAATTTCTAATGGCTTTTCTTTATTTCTTTAAAAAATTGCCATAAAACTGCTCTGATGAAATAGTGCACATTAAAAATTCAAAATAATTTTAAAACAATGATCAATGAGTGAAAAAATTAATAAACAGAACAATTATATGACATACCAAGCCCAGAAACAGACTTTGCAATCAGTAAGACTATGATGATGAAATTCACAAATCTATGTGAGAATAGATTGTTTGATGAGCAAACACACACACTTCAGATCTGTAGCATTCTTTTAAAGTAAAGATAAATAAATACATACGTAATTTTATCTACTAATTATAAAACCTTGAGACATTACTGTTTTCAAGAACTATTTGGAAGAGGGTAACTCTAATGAAAACAGAAGTATATTACATTTAGAGATCCCAAGTATATATACTTTTTTAATTAAACCACACCAATTATCTTTCTTTTAACAATTACATTTATAAACTGTATGATAAAAATAAAGTTGATTAATTCCGTGGAACAATATACTAAACTATGACAATATGAATAACAGACTCCACCTAGTAAAATATCCTAGAGGCGTTTTAAACAGAACTACCCTGTTTCTCCAAAAATAAGACATCCTCCGAAAATAAGACCTACTTACAGGAAAGATAAGACATCTCCTGAAAATAAGACCTAGTGCATCTTTGGGAGCAAAACTTAATATAAGACACTGTCTTATTTTCGGGGAAACGGGGTAGACATATATATGGATACATGCACGGTGTGCTTTCTGTTTGGTTTTTGTGTTTTCATTATTTCCATACCTATAGTCGAAGGGTCTGGGGAGCCATACTTGATTCTTTAACATGATGTTCTATCAAAACATTGAGAGTTGCAAATAGAAGTTGAATGAAAAGAAACAAAGAAATATTTATAAATTTTGTTTTCATATGAAATAACATATGCAGTTTAAATTAATGACATACAGTTTGTGCCTTTAGGTTGTTATAGTGTAACAGAGAAACTTTCTTGAGTTGGGAATTTTAACATGAAAAATTACCTTTTCAAAAAACAACCCTATGTAAGCTTTGCCTTCTCCGCTTTCCCCAGTCTCTCCGACAGCCTTTCCTACTCCACACTGTAAGTTTCAGAAAATCAAAGGTCAAGTCTGGCCTATAGGGGACTTGCTATACTCTGCATCTAACACAGTGCCTGACATGTCCGAGGACCCAGTGTAAATTGTTGTTAAAGGATGAGTGACTGACGACCAGAAGAATTGGAGGAAAGGAATAGGAGACAATATTCAGGTGAAAGGCCAGCATATACAAATGCAGAGAGTAATAGGAAATCACATTGTAATTACATAGTAGATCACGGCAACTACCTTTATGGAGCAGGGCAAACATGAAGAAGAATGATAAGGAATAAGAATGGAGGTTCTGAAGACCCTAACAGAACCATGCAGGAGACAGGCTCCTTTAACATGGAAGCTTTAGTGAAATATTGAAGGGTAACCAATCCAATGATTAAAATGGCTATATTTAGGTGTTGGAAAGCTCATATGGGTAAAAATGAAGAGGGTAGCTTGAATGTAGTAAAGACACGGAGACAATAGACCCGTTCAAAGATTGATGAAGTAACTAAGAGCTTTTGAACAAAAGCAATAGAAATAAAACAGGAGACAATCCATTCCAGAAATTGACAGAAAACATCATCCAGTGTTGACCACCTCCATGTACTAATTAGTTTGTTATAATCCCTTATAAAGAGGAAGGCCAACTTAGGAGATGTCTTTTACATGAAAGAGTGATAAAATGAAATGATTGAGATTTACAGGTGGCATTCAAGTGTCACGTTTGAGAAAAAAGGAAATGAATTAAATATTAAAAACTTGAGTTTGAGGAATTTGTGAGAAATATAAATTAAAATATCCACTTCACTTTAAGGTTTAGAACCAGTATTCATTCACTCCATTTACCAGACACTGCTTATTGAGAACCTTTTTTGAGTTTATCAGGCACTGTCATAGATGCTGAGGCTTCATTAGCAAAGAAGACCTTGCTCTCATGAAGCTTAGAATCCAGAGCTGGTATGAACAGTAATCCAGAAGACAAATACATAATGAAATTTCAAACCTTGGTATGTAATGTAAAGAAAATATAGAAGGATAGTTGTCTAGAGTGGTTGGTCTTTCAAGTAGGGGGTCTCAGAGAAAGACTCACAGGCTAGGAGAGGAAATGGAGCTTTATGATGAAAATGAGTCCTATCACATTGGCTAAGGAAGAAGAGAACTGAAAAGGGTGATGAGTTATCAACCTTGTCCAAACCTACAAAGAGAAAGTAAAATCAGGATATAAAAATGTCCATTTTATCTAACCTCTGGAGCAGTGGTGTTCAACTGGTGTGCCGAGAGAGGATCTTAGATATGCTGTGACAATTTTTAGCGATCATTAAATAAATTATTTTGAAAGAAGTTCAAAGCATAGTATGTATATTCTTTTTATTTTTTTAATAAAGACAATTTAAGTATGCCATGGAAGATTAACTATAGAGTCCAGTGTGCCTTGAGATAAAAAGAAAAAAAAAATGTCGAAAAACTCCTGGAAGTTACAGGAGACGGAAATGAGAGCAGTTTAAGTAGGTAGAGGAACAAATTTTGCGTTGGAAGAGGAGGGAATGACTGGACATGAAGGATTACACAGTAAGCATGAGATGATTTTCTAAAGAAAGGTTAGTTGTGAAGGAACAGAGACAGGTAACAATGATTCCAAGAGTGTGAGGAGAGTAATTTGTATACTTTTCAATCACAGTAGAACATCCACAGTTGACCACCTCCCTACTTTTGGCCACCTCTTTAAGTTGATCTAATTTTCATAGACTGGATGTGAACCACAAGTGTGTCAGTGCTGTAGGCCCAGTTCCTGTGTTGACCATTGCCATGCATTAATTAGTTTGTTGTAATCCCTTGGATGGTCATCTTTTGGAGATTCTACTGTATTTTTCTTTCTTTTTTCTTTTTTTTTTTTTTTTGCAGTTTTTTGCCAGGGCTGGGCTTGAACCCGCCACCTCCGGCATATGAGGCCAGTGCCCTATTCCTTTGACCACAGGTGCTGCCCAGTTCTACTATATATTTTTATGAAACTACAGATAAAATTACATGCATTAAGCTCAATAATAAAACAAGATATTATTGGGGGTTAATGATATAATATATTTTTACTTAGCCCATTAATTTCATGGAGAACTAAAGTGGACAAAAGCCATGGGACTGTAAGTAAAACCTTCTGCATGCCCCATATATTATGTTCTCTACATTAAGAGAGTTCAAATCCAGTCACAAATCGCTTACTTCATAATAATTTGGGGTTGATATTCTTTAAACATTTTTAAATTTGAGGAATGAGTCTTGTTCCTTGAGTCATTGTTTTCGTAACAGAATTTTAAACTGTCCTTTAGAGACTGATTAAAATGTTTGCTTTCTGAATCAACATTACTATGAAAGTAAGCATCGTTAAAATTGTTACATTTTCAATAAAAAGCATGCAGATTTGCCTTTAAAAACAACTGAAAAACTCAACACAATTTGGCCTAATAATCTTAGTTCCACCATGTCATTTCTTTTCTAAGTGTATAAGCAATTCTTTCAGTCCCAAATAGCACTTACAATGTATTGTCAAACGATGACAACTAGCATTATTGTTCTCCATTCAGCGATTGTTCCCTTATTTTACCAGGCAGTGATGCCATTTCTGATTTTTAAAGTAAGACTTTCTAACTGTTTTTTTTAAAAAAAGCTTTTATCAAGAAAGCCTCTGGCACTGAAAATTAAATGTCTCCAGGAATGTTTTGGTGTCATTAGGATGTGAGCTAATGATGAGCTATCAGGTTGGTTCTCTACTCAGGAACTGCTCAGGAGATCCAGATTTTAATTGACTATAGCAAGTAAAATAGGAGCGTGCTTACCATGCTAGTCAACCTTCAGGTCTCAGACAACTCTCAGAGCATTTTTCATAACCGATTAATACATGACATCTTAAATAACATAGATTTACTACCCTTTATTTAGAAAAAAAAAACTAGGGCAGGGTTGCGAAATGAAAAAAATGTTCAGCATATCTGCAGTTCTGACAATTAGATTTCTATTCACAATTCTCTGTGACTAATTTTAAAAGTAACAAAGGTGACCCTAAAATTTCCAGCAACTTCTTTCACAAGCCAAACCTTTCTTAGCACAAGGACATATCATCATGTGCATGGATAGTTGCTGAAAATATTTCCGGCATGATGGTACTTTAAAATCATTTGGTGAATAACAAATCTGAGTTTTATTTCTATTTGTTAAATCATTATTAATTGAGTCAAATTTCTGCACAGACTAAACCATTTTTTCAGATGTGGTTTAAATAACTTAAGTGTTCGTATCACAGCCTTTCCAGAGAGACGGGAGTCTGATTATTATCCCTTTTCCTGGGATAAAGGAAAAGTTCACAAAAGTGAACAAAAGACAAGTAAGTAGCTATCTTTATCCAATATCATAAATTCAGACCCCATTATTGACAGAGTTCCTATTTTCTCTTTTCTAAAAAGTCATTTGTGGTTCTGCGCCTGTAGTATAGTGGTTACGGCACCAGCCACCCGCACAGAGACTGACGGGTTCAGGCCCTGCCCAGGCCAGCTAAACAACAGTGACAACTACAACAAAACTAGCCGGACGCTGTGGCGGGCACCTGCAGTTCCGGCTACTTGGGAGGCTGAGGCAACAGAATCGCTTAAGCCCTAGAGTTTGAGGTTGCTGTGAGCTGTGACGCTACAGCACTCTACTGAGGGTGACAGCTTGAAACTTTGTGTCAAAAAATAAATAAATAAAAATAAGTTATTTGAAAACTAATTGTTTCAGAAAAAATTTCAGGAAAGATTTCTAATGGCAAGAAAAGAAAATTGATGGCTGTTGAAGCCCCACAGTCATATTTATTAGCTATTGTATAGTCTACTGATGTTACTAATTGTGATAAAATGTAAATTAAAGGATACTGTACAGACAGTGGAGAGCTTTGTGTCTCAGGATGTATGTTCTCAGCAGAGTATAAACATCTGGAGGGAGAGAGAGATGTAAGGAGATGGGAATGAATTATACTGATTCCAGAACATTTCCTGAAAATTATAAATTATCTTTTTTATCTATTTATTTTCAATTGGCAAAAAATTAATTGAGTATATTGTGTCGTACATTGTGATATTTTGATGTATGTATACATTGTAGAAAGATTCAATTAAACTAATTAACATTTTTAATCTCACCTACCAATTTGCCATTTTGTTGGTGGGGTGAATGTCAAATACCTACTCCTTTAGCAGTTTTGAAATACACAATAGATTATTAATAACTGTAACCACCATGCAGTAAATAGATTATGAAAATTTACTCCAATAGTCTAACTAGAACTTTGTACCCATTTATCAACAAGACTCCTTTCCCCAACCCAGATACTTCCCCCACCTTAGTCTCCTAGTGACTACCTTTCTAGTCTCCGTCTAGGTTAGTAAAAAGGAATAAAAATAAATTATTTTCTTTCATTTTTATGAGCCCGAGAATGATTTTTTTCTTTTTCTTTTTTTTTTTTTTGGCCCAGGTTCAGGTTTGAACTCACCACCTCCGTTATATGGGGCTAGCTCCCTACTCCTTTGAGGCACAGGCACTGCCCCCAAGAAAGATTTTAGTCAAAATTTTTTTAGGGGCCTGCCCACACTAAATCCTGTTGTCTTAACTTCACAGTGTATCACCATACCACTCCTAGCAGTTCTCAGAAAGGCGGGAGCCTCTTTAAAAAGTCACTAAACCAAATCCAAAGACTAACAATCTAAGAGTAAAAACATTTAAAACATATAATAGATAACAAACAACTGTGTAATCCTTATTCTTCTAGATAGGGTTTTTTAAATAAAATTTCTATGCAAATCACTAGAAAAATGGCAAAGTGTATAATTAGGCAATTCAGAATTAAGTAAATAAAATGTGGCACACATGTATTTGAAAAGTTACCCTCTCAAGGAAAAGAAACTTAAAACAATCATGAGGAAATCATTTCCATCTATCAGATTTAAAAAAAAAAAAAAATGATTACATTCAACTTTGTCAAATGCATGAAATATAAGAAAATCTTGTTAACATTGGTGGGAACTTAAAATGATGTCAGGTGTAGAGAGAGTAATTCAGCAAAATCTATCAATGCTTAAATACACAAACCTATTCGTGTGGCACTCTGACCTGCAAACATTTATAATAGATTTTTACCCTTCAGATATGTGAGCATGACAAAAGAAGGCAAACCATTTATTGATATTCATTTTAAAAATTACCCAAAATGGTAAATGACTATAAGAAATCTAAATATTCATCTATAAAGAGTAGTGAAATAAATCTTGGTACATAAATATAACAAACAACAATAAAAATAATGAATTTATGTATGGCATAGTCTTACTTGTGTTAGAAATGGATTGAGGGTTATACAAACTCTTTTACAGCTGCTTCTGTGAAATGAACTTACAGCTAAGGTGGGGGAGGAATACATGGACTGGTTTAGAGTGAATGTTCTTATATTTTAATATTTTACAGGTGTATACAATAATATTTTCCAAAGGTAGTTGTGATACAGATGTCATTCTTTTTACACATTTCCTCTTTATCCTAATAATCTAAATTTCACTAAATTAATTCATACTAAAATTTAAATTTATTCAATAGCTTCTTAATCTTGCTCAAATCTGCAATTGAAAAATTTGATGTTTGGGGGGAGATAGGAAATTACTCTCAAATACTTACGTTTGACTCTGGGAAGGTTATTTCTCAGAATTTTCCTATGAGAAGGGCTTTATAATATATTTCATGTATAATAAAACAGAGTGACAACATTAATTTTCCCAAAGTCACACAGTTAGAATGAGGCAGGTCTGGAATTCAAATTCCAGTCTTTATGAAAGACAATATTTGGAAAAATAAGTGCTACAAATAAAAAAAAAAAAATGTGGCAAATTTTAGAGATGTAACATGTGAGTCAACATTGAACTGAAGTAATAAAGCAGAAAGCAAAAGGCAATTTGGCTGTTTCTCTCCTTTTTTTTTTTTTTTCATTTTTAGGTATTTTTTAAGATGCTTGACTTTTTTTTTTAACATTTTATTCTCTTTTTCAAAACCTTTAGTTGTCAGTTCTCACATGTCTCCTCCCCCATCAGCTGGCAAGAATCAGTGGATAAAATTGGGACCTTTATGGTCAAAGTGGAAAAGATAATAAAGACTAAACTTAGGGGCTCCCCATAATGTGAGCCGTGAGGGAAAGATCAGGGCTTCCTATTAAAATTATATCCACAGTATAGTATCAACATCTCTGTAATGGGAATACAACCATTCTTACAAAGACATTGGAGCAATTAGAGTAGTCGAAACTGAAACAAGCTTGCAAACCCACTTCACAGTAAAGTTAGGAGAAAATATCCTTCACAGACCTAAGAACACTTAATCAATATGGTTTCCTCTAAAGAAAAATGAATTATAGGTCTTCAGGAAGATTAAATAAATATTGAAAGATTAAATAAAGCAAGGACAGAAGATCCTTGATTATGCTAGAATTATATGTCCAATGAAATGGCAGGATCTTGACGGTGGGAATTAAAACACTCACATAAAAAACATTATTACATTTTAGATCAATTACATCTCTTCTACTATACAAGGCTGAATCAAATGGTATCCAGCATTTAATCAATTTGCTATGTTCGGTCTGTCTATATAGACTTCCCAGAATATACCATTCCTGCCATTAAGAGTTTATTTTAGTTCAGTCTTTATGAACAAATATGTTTAAGAACCTACTTTTGAATCACAATTTGCTACCCACAGAGATATAAAAATGAATGAGATAGGATCCTTGCCCTGAACAATTTCACTATGTTCTTGAATATAGCACGACTTGAATAGTTTGAAATAAATGTTGAACCACCAGATTGATAACATGAATTACATTTACCCACTAACTTAAAATAGATCAGATTTTATATTTGCTGGAAAATATCTAAATCCTGATCGAAACCTGTGACACATTCTTTTTCTGAGTGTGTGTATTGTTTATTTCAAAGACCAGAAGACAAAAAAACATAGCATAAGGCCCAACTAGAGTATACTAGTGACTAAACAAGAAAACTTCTTTTCCTTATCCTGACATTAATGGGATGTGTTTTATCCTGGTAAAGTAGAACCCTAAAAGAATTGACATTCTCTTCAAGAAAATGTCCCAAGTCTTGAAATTCTTAATGTTATCATGGAAGCACATGCGGAGGATAAGGCCAGACGACAGGATGAAACTTAAAAATATCTCAACAGAAAATAATGCTAGACATCCCCAGAAACCTGTTACACAATTAATTAAATGTGTAAAATTAAGAATTTCACTTGCATTTAATCTTTTTCTCAGAAATTCCTATTTAGAGCCTAACTAAAATACAGTCTGTTAGTAAGAAATGTCTTCTTATATATTAAAACATTTTTTGAGAAAGCAGAATATAGCTTATTATAGAATTAAAACTCTAAAATGAATTAATAGGATTTGACAACATGAATTTGTGTATGTACATAAAGAAAGATGATGATTTATTATTCCAGTGCTCAGGGTGGATGGCAGTGCTGTTACCTCTCCAAGGTTCTGAATGCTTCTTTCTTTGATAGAATTTTCAGAAAGGTTTTGTGTTCCTCTTTCTTGTTATTATTTATCTTCCAGTGCAACAAACTCTTATGAAAAATATTGTGGGGAGGAAGTGGAAGTAGTGAAGCCCAAATTGTGACTCATCATCTAAACTTTAGTTTCATCAGGTTTATGTTGTGGTGGAGGTTGTTTGAATTGTTCTACGTTGCTGTGAGTTTCAGTCACACCTCACAGACTGGGGCATTCTTTCAATATGATTAGCACAAATACACAAACTTATTTTTGTCACGAAAGGGTCACTGGGAGAACTTTTAGGACTGAGTAGCATTTTTGAAAAGTTTTCATACTCTAAGTCTGAGGATTAATGTAATAGTTTTCAGCTTCCTTCCTTATTTTGGTGTTACATCTATAAAATTTTGTTAGATTCTCTATAGTTTGCTAATCACAGTTCTATTAACTTGTTTCCCTAGACATAAAATTTGTATATCTTTTTCTTTTTTTCTATTTTGGTAATTTTTAAAGGAATTTAGAGGCAAAAAATTAAAAAAAGTGTTTAATCTATTTCTTTTTTTTTATTATTATTAAATCATAGCTATGTACATTGGTATGATCATGGGGCATCATACATTAGTTTCACAGACCGGTTGACACATTTATATCACTCTGGTTAACATAGCCTTCCTGGAAATTTCACAGTTATTGTGTTGAGACATTTACATTCTACATTTACTAAGTTTCACATATACCATTGTAAGATGCACCACAAGTGTATTCTCACCAATCCCCCTCCTTGCACCCACCTCCCCCCTCCCTCCCCTCCCTTTCCCTCTTCCCCCTATTCCTAGGTTGCAAATGGGTTACAGCATTCATGTGAAAGCCCTAAATTAGTTTCATAGTAGGGGTGAATATATTGGATACTTTTTCTTCCATTCTT
>CAUYPK010037440.1:0-16277 GCA_963574355.1 Loris lydekkerianus | reverse complement strand
CAAAACCATCTCACTCTGCCCCTAAGTATTACGGCTGTAAGGCAGCTCACTCCCTGCCTTTAGGCTGCTTAGTCACTAGGATACTTTATCCCGCCTGATCCTTGCTCTGGAACACTGAAGGTGGAGCTTGCAGGGGCAGTTTTTTCCCCAGTGACTTTCTGCGCCCAGCTCAGTGGCTCAGTCTGGGGCCCCAGACAATGCCCAAAGTTCTCCACACTCCTGCTCAAGCTCTCCCCAAGGCAGTTCAACTGAGTGCCAAGTCCAAGAACACCAAAACAGTTCACAGGTAAGGCCCTTCCGATTTGTAGTCTCACTGCTGCTTGTACTCACGGTTGCCGGGGTGATTAGGTCAGTCGAACACACACAATAACTTGCCAGTTCTCCACTGTTTTTGTCCTCCTCTTGGGGTCCAGAAGTCCCTTGCTGGCTCCCTGTATCCTCAAAGGGATGATTATAGGCAGATCCCACCAGCCAGAGATGTCTGGAGTCCTGTCTCCCCAGACTCCCTTGTGCCCAGTTGCAGGGAAGCTGTTACTCGGCCACCATCTTTAATCCTATCTCCTATGGAGCCTCTTGAATGATCAAACGAGGAGAGAAATTCCAGACTCCCACTCAGGGCTGCTGTCAGGGGATATGCACACAGCACTTAATAAACTGGGAAATGCTAAGCACACAGGAAATGATCTGGCTAAAATGCCACAAGAGTGAGGAAAGGGGACACCCCACAACTGTCTGCTCCTACCCCTAACACACACTGCTTTAGACCTGCAGGTTAGCATTTGCGTTCCTGAACTTCAACAGAACACAGACATAAATAGTTGCCCTTGTGTTCTCAGCCGGGAGATGACTGGCAGAACTGGAGAGGGTGGTGAATGTTTGGGCCTTCAGGGAAGAATCCATGCAAAGCTTCTAGAAAATTGCAAGCTGATAGTAAATTCTTCACCCTGCTAACTCAGTGCTGGCTCTCAGAGCACCAAACAGCCCCAGAGGTTTCATTTCAGGACAGTCAACCGTCTAAGCCAGGCAACAGTCCCTCACTGCCCTCCTCCTTCCCCAGATCTGTCCTTCAACAATATTGAGACCATCGAGGGGCTGGACACGCTGGTGAACCTGGAGGATTTAAGCCTGTTCAACAACCGGATCTCCAAGATTAACTCTTTGGACGCCCTTGTCAAGCTGCAGGTGTTGTCACTGGGCAACAACCAGATTGGCAACATGATGAACGTGAGTGGCTGCTACACCCACCCGAGCATGGGCCAGCCAGGGCTGGGACAGAGGAGACCACAGCTCTGAACAAGAAAGGGGTCTGCAGCAAGGGACAGCACAGGCCGAGTGTTCCAGAGCTTCCTCCTTTCCTGGAGAAGCCAGAAATCCAAATCATTCTACAAAGGGATCTGATGTTTAAGTCCCATGTTTAACCCCATGTAGTTGTCTGCGGGTAGCAGTTTAGGAGCTCCGCAGCAATGGAGTCTCTTTCTTTTCCTGAGTCTCAGGCACATGTTACAAACATTTTTGCTGTTGGCTATGGGGCATATGTTCTGTGCTCAGTGGGTACAGAGACAAACAAGGTGTGACCAGCCTGTCAGGGGTGACCAGCACATAAGGTGTCCCAAGGGGAACAAGGCCTGTGGGCGTGAAAGGGTACCCCGAGGTGCCTGGATGTATCTGAATGACAGTGGAGCCTGGTCTCTCAGGAGAAAGCAAGCTGAACCCTACGCACCCCCACAGTGAGCTCACAGCAGTGGGCTGAGGCTGAGACCCTGGCAACTGGGGTTGTGGTAGCAGCCATAAGAGTCTTCTTCAGAGGTGACCTAGCCTTGACCTTATCAGACGGCTCCTGGCCTGCTTCTCCAGCTCACCAATCCTAGGGGCTGTCCAGAATCCTTTAAAAATTCCTTTCCTGTTTAGGTCAGTCACACAGCCTGGGTTCATGTCTGGGAAGCTCAGATGGATGGCCTGGGTGGGCATCACCAAGTTGTGACCTATGTGTAAGTCTCAGAAGTTTGCCCTGCATTGAAACAGGAAGATGTAAACCCAACTGAGGCTGTACTTTCTATACCTCAATTTCCTTGTCTTTAAAATGGGAATAGTGGCCATAAGCCCCCTGCTCAGGTTCTCGAAGGAATCACATGAAGTTATGGACTTAAAGCACCTGGCTCAGTGTCAGGTGAGTATGTTTTTTTGTTTGTTTTTTTTAGAAAGAGTCTCATTTTGTTGCCCTGGGTAGAGTGCCATGGAATCATAGCTCACAGCAACCTCCAACTCCTGGGCTCAAGAGATTCTCTTGCCTCAGCCTCAAGTAGCTGGGACTACAGGTGCCCACCACAACACCCGGCTATTTTTAGAGATGAGGTCTCGCTTTTGCTCAGGTTGGTCTTGAACCCGTGAGCTCAGGCAATCCACCTGCCTCAGCCTCCCAGAATGCTAGGGTTACAGGCATGAGCCACCATGCCTGGCCTAGAGTATATTCTTAACAAATAGAGGACTATTATAGCCAAGATCTCTCCTACGAGAGTGGTGGGACAAGGAGTGAATTGATTCAGACTCACTAAGAGATGATTAGAATGTTGCCATCAGCAGAAGGAAAAGGAAAAGGCTTCCCAAAGGAAGGATAGTTTGAGCAGGGGCCTGGAAAGGCTCTGGGAATGCTCCCCTGCTGAGCACTGTTGAGGAGCCCCCAGTCCCTGGAAGAAGTCAAGCGTGTGTGGTGCAGGGGGTACCCAGGGTATGGCTGTGGCTTTGCAGCCGACTGTTGGAAAGGCCCAAGAAGTGGTGGAAGCAGAGGAGGCTCTGTGCTGACATGTACTCAGGGACAGTCTGCATTTAGGGAGGAATCCGCCACCAAGAAGATGCATCCAAGGGAGGCTATGTGAATAGGTTAACCCAGGACGGTGCCACCAGAAAGGATGGCACAGGTAACAGAAAAGGTTGCCCCAAACTAGCTGGAAGCAGAGCTGAGGCAAAGACTTGGGTGCAGCTGGGTTATTTGGGATGTGGCTTCAGGAAGTCAGAGTAGACGAGATTGAAAAGCAACATGCAGGTTGTCACCAAGGCTGATGCTGCCGGTGAAACATCCTGGGCCTCAGAGAATCAGAGAGCCCAGAGTGCCTCCTAGAGGCAACCACCTCAGGACTGGAGCCTGACGCCTTGGTCCTCCTAACAACTGAGGGACACCCCAGGGGGATTCACCCTCTCCCCCACCTGGCTTCTGTGGCCTCAGAAACCTCTCTGAGGCAGACAGTGAGTAATGAGGTGGGACGCTGGCAGCATGAGTCTGTCATAGCTATGGCTAAAGTCCAAAGTTAGCGACACACCTGCTGCAAACAAGGGCATATGGTGGCATGATTATTGGCGCTGGGGGGCAGGTGATGGTTGTCAGTACAGCTTCAAGACACAAATTCCACTTCTGAGCTCTGCTGCCCTCATTCTCTTGGTGGGTGTAATCAAGGCTATAGGCCTCCTTGTGTACATCTAACAGGGCAGAGATAGCAAGAAATTTGCCCCCAACAGTTCTGATTGGGTCATCCTAGGGTCTGCACTGCTCCTTGTAGCTGGGGGGGTGGCCAGCAGGATAGTTTGGATGAATGACCTGGTCAAGCCCTAACTTGTAACCTGTGTTTTTAAGTCTGTCCAGCAGGGCCAAAACCCAGAGGCAATGTAGTCTCATAAGTTTGCCCTGTGCCACATGGAGCGTGCAGGCAAATGAGTCAAGAGCTGAGATGCATCCTGCCTACGTTCAAGCCTCACAACACCACATACCAATTGACTGGCCTTGGCCAGTGACTGAGTGCCCATTTGCCCATCTGTAAAATGGGAATAATAGTAGTTCCTGGCTCGGCGCCTGTAGCCAGTGGCTGGGACACCAGCCACATGCACTGGAGCTGGTGGGTTCTAACCCATCCAGGGCCTGCCAAACAACAATGACAACTACAACCAAAAAATAGCCAGGAATTGTGATGGGCACCTGTGGTCCCAGCTACTTGGGAGGCTGAGACAAGAGAATCACTTAAGCCCAAGAGTTGGAGATTCCTGTGAGCTGTGACGCCATGGCATTCTACCAAGGGTGGACATAGTGAGACTCTGTCTCAAAAAAAAAAAAAAAAAGAAAGAAAGAAAAGTTGTTCCTATTCCATGGAGTTGTTGTGAAGACTGAGTCAATTAGAGAGCATTTCATGCCTCATATAGGGCCTGGCACATAGTACATGGAAAATGATATTATTCAAGAATTTCCAGATTAAGGGTTAACCTCAAAGAAACTCAGCCTTGCTACTTGAAAATATTTCTGAGCATATAACAGATGTTCCTTCCTCAGAAGGTCCTATACCCCAGGGCTTACACAGGAATGTATCTCCTCTGATTTGTTTTCCTTTGGGCATTTGGAGACTTTAATGGAGCTGAGGCCACATCCCTCTGAAGGCCCAGGCCTGGGCACAAGAGGGTGTTGGGTATGGAGGTAGACATACCTGGGCCCTGCCTGGATGCCCCACTTCCCCTTTGCCATGGGACTAGAGAAGAGGAAATCCTATCAGCCTTTCACAGAGAAAGAGGATGAAAGAAGACTCCCGGGGAGAAGCTGCCAGGAATGCTGGTATCTCTGGGCCAGATGTTCCTAAGGCGTGGCCATATCCTGGGGACGCTGGGGACCCTTGGGACCCTAGATCCTTTTCACCTTTTCAGGCACCAGCCTTCTCGGTTTCTTGATCCAGAGAGTCCTGACTGATGCCTCTCAGTTATTAGCTCCTAACCCTGAACATCTTTAATTTCAGTCCTTATCTGTACCATTTATCTGACATCTAATTATACATCTTCTTGTATCTATTTATTTGCTAGGCTTATTTTTGTTTCTGCTCCTTTCATTAAAAACAAACACATGGACTGGGCACAGTGGCTCATGCCTGTTATTACAGCACATTTTTTTTTCCATTTTTTGTCACCATTGGTAGAGTGCTGTGGCATCACAGCTCATAGCAACCTCAAATTCTTGAGCTTAAGCGATTCTCTTGCCTCAGCCTCCGAAGTAGCTGGGACTACAGGCGCCTGCCATAATGCCCACCTATTTTTAGAGATGGGGTCCCGCTCTGGCTCAGACTGGTCTTAAACTGGTGAGCTCAGACAATCCACCCACCTCGATCTCCCAGAGTACTAAGATTATAGGCATGAGCCACTGCACCTGGCCTTATTACAGCACTTTAGGAGGCTAAATGGGAAGGATTGTTTAAGGCCAAGAATTTAAGACCAGCCTGGGCAACATAGCAGGACACTCTCTCTATAAAAAGTAAAAAAAAAAAAAAAAAAAAAAAGGCAGGCATAGTGGCACACGCTATAGTCCCAGCTACTCAGGATGCTGAGGCAGGGGGATTACTTGAGCCCAGGAGTTCAAGGCTGCAATGAGCTAAGATGATGCCATTCACTTTAACTTGGGTGACAGAGTATGACTCTGTCTGAAACAAAACAAAACAGAATAGACATTTAATCAGGTGCTTAAGCACATAGGAAAGAGCTTCTCTCACTTCTGGCCTCTTACCCTGCTTCCTGTTCCAGAGGCCCCAGCTGCTTTTGGGTTGCACGTGTGTCTTTCCAGGAGTCTTGTGTTTAAACATTGTGTGTGATTGTCACGCCTGCCAGCTACCCTCCAAGCACCTGCCTTTGGTGATCCCTCTCTGCTGTATCATTTCATCACTCAGACGCAGCTTGATGTACGTTTCTAGTCTGCAGTGGGTAGATGTCAAGGTTGTTTCCAACTTGATGCCACTACACACAGGCTGTAGTGGATGTCCTTGAACAGAGGCTACTTTGCACCTGAATGAGCCATCTGTAAGATAAATTCCTACTGGGGAATTGCTAGGTCAAAAGGGCATGTGCATTTTTAATTTCGATAGATCTTGCCAACTTACCCTTTACAGACCTATTTAAAAGCCTACCAATGAGAACGAGGTGGTCTGTTTCTGCTCACCTTCTACAATATACTTCATTATCAAATGTATCTCTCTTTGCCATCTGAAAGATGAACAATGGACTCTCATTGAGAGATCTCTCAAAAATTAAATTAGATCCTATCTCTCTCACATCATACACACTTAAAACTCCAGTGGCTTCTGTTGTGCTTAGAATAGAATCCAAACTCTTGACCACAGCCTGCATGGTCTTACATCAACCAGCCACTGACCTTGTGTCCAATCTCATCTCAAGTGTGCTGCAGGCACCCTGGCCTTGGCTCAGTTCCCAGCTCTTTTCCACCTGAGGCTTGTGCTGTGCGGCTGCCTGGAGTGTGCTTTCTGTTCTCCCATCGCTGGCTCCCACAGATTTCAAATTAAATGTCACCTCCCAGAGAGACCTGAGTTCCCTAACTGAAAATGGACTCCTTGGGTGGCGCCTGTAGCTCAGTGGGTAGGGTGCTGGCCCCATATACCGAGGGTAGCAAGTTAAAACCCAGCCCCAGACAAACTGCAACAACAACAAAAAAAAGCCGGTCGTTGTAGTCCCAGCTACTCTGGAGGCTGAAGCAGGAGAATCACCTAAGCCCAGGAGTTGGAAGTTGCTGTGAGCTGGCTGTGTGATGCCACAGCACGCTACTGAGGGCGATAAAGTGAGACTCTGTCCCTACCCAAAAAAAAAAAAAAAAAAAAAAAAAAAAAAAATATATATATATATATATATATATATATATATATTTATATTTGACTTTTTCCACATTTTACTAAAAATAGATGAACAAATAGAGGTCAGTGGAATGTTCCACTAGCTGTTATCCAGTGCATCCAAGGTTAACCATAAATTGGGTTCTATTTGGACCTTTCTTGGACTCTACAGTATAAAAAGGCATGCCTATGTGAGTGGCCACTGCCACCAATGACAGCTACCACTCATGGAGTAGGTATCCAGCCCTCTGCTAAATGCTTTTCAGAGATGGTTTCATTTGGTCTTTACATCAACCATAACACACATGATATCTTTATACCCATTTTACAGATGAGGAAACTGAGGCTCATGGGATATTAGGTAACCTGTCCAAAGTCCCACTGCTGATTCTTTGGATGGCCCATGGCTGACCAGTCTTGGTACCGCTGCCCAACCTGAAACCCCCTACCCCATCTGCCACCCCACCCAATGCTGACGGTGCTCTGGCTAGGCTGTAAACTCTGAAACAGCGCTGAGGAGAGAGGCTTCAGGTGTGTTCTCAGCTTTACAGTGGCCAAGAAAACGAGTCTTTCTCACCTCCTCTCCCCAGATCATCTACCTGAGACGGTTTAAGTGCCTGCGGACACTCAGCCTTTCCGGGAACCCTCTCTCTGAGGCAGAGGATTACAAGACGTTCATCTGTGCCTACCTTCCTGACCTTGTGTACCTGGACTTCCGGCGCATCGATGACCACACGGCAGGTGTCTCCCTCTCTGTCTCCCAGGCTCCATGGAACAAGGGTGTGGAGGGGGAGCTTCCCCCATCCACAAATAGGAGAACAGATAGGGCAGCTCCCTCTTCCTAAGTCCCTCTACC
Organism: Loris lydekkerianus; assembly: GCA_963574355.1. Taxonomy (NCBI): domain Eukaryota; kingdom Metazoa; phylum Chordata; class Mammalia; order Primates; family Lorisidae; genus Loris; species Loris lydekkerianus. Next base: position 8,783 of record CAUYPK010037440.1, on the reverse strand, counting down.
TACCTCTTGTCAGAATGAGTCCAGCAGCACCTTCACGAGCACTGTTTTGTGTGGCTCCCACAAGCAAGGCTCCTTCCAGCATTGTCTCAGGGCTGCCTCAGAACCACCCTGCACTCGCCAATTTCTAGAAGAAGATATTAAGGAGGCCAAAGGAGGGCTAGTTGTGCAATGTTGCACAGGTTCATGAAGACTGTGAAGGCAGGTTTTGTGAGGTACAATGGCTTATCTCCTTGTGGCCCTTCACAAGTGTCTGAGTTTAAGGGAAGTTAGAGAAAGTCTAACTCCAAGTCTGTGCAACCCCAGGAGCAACATTAATAGCTGAGCTTCTGAGGAAGTCAGGCCATCAGGACTCAATTCTGGCTCTCTCAGAGGTAGAGTCTGTGCTGGAGATAGGGACCTGGGTGTCATCAAGGAGCAGTGGGTGCTCAGAGAAGCTGACAGGGGTGAGGACTGACTCTAGGGGCTCCAGGTGCAGGAGGTAAGCCAGAGGCATGAGAGAGCCAGGAAGAAGCAGAGCACAGAACCACGGGCTGAGACCCTTGTAACCAGCCCTGTAGTCTTGGGTGACTCACTTTACCTCTGTCACATTTTTGTCCTTAACTAAAGACACAGGAGGGCTTGCCTTGAGGGCTGCTGGGAGGGAGTGGGCAAATCCTCCGTGGAAGACACCATGTCTGGTGGACGGCACCCCACCACCAGCTGGGTCCATCACAGACTTCCGCCCTGAGATGCCCCAGCCTCAGGCTGCCCTGCTGCTTTCCACTCCTCTTGGTCTTTCTCTAACTTCCCTTAGACTCAGACACTTGTGAAGGGCCACAAGGAGATAAGCCATTATCCCTCACAAGACCTCCTGCCTTTACAGTCTTCATGAACCTGTGCAACATCCCTGCCTGTGCTGCCAAAGGCCACAGGATGGCAGAAGCCATGTAGCTTGGAGGAGCCTGACATCGTCTAGTAACAGTGCCACTTCCTATTCCTTGGGCAGAAAGAGCTGGCCGAAGCCAAGCACCAGTACAGCATTGATGAGCTGAGGCATCGCGAGGACCTGATGCAGGCGCAGCTGGAGGAGGAGCAGGCTCAGCAGGAGGAGCTGGAGAGACACAAGGTACCACTCAGGCACCGCATGCTCTTGGCCTAGCTCAGAGATGCCTCAGCAGAGGCTCCCTGGCTACAAGAACACTCAGATCATGCTCCCTCCACAGGGCCTGATGCCTCTCCCACCTCACTCTGCCCAGGGCCAGCTCCAGCCCCGAGCCCCACTCATCTCCTTGCTGGCATTCCTGTCTCCAACCCAGGACTGGAGAGAATGTGCTAGAGACAATCTGTCAGAGCTGTTCATTTTCTTAAGACCCTCAGGTAGTTCCCCATGGCATGCCAGGAATAGCTCAAGTCCTTTAGCTCAGATGGCTGAATTCATGACCAGGCCCCACCCCTCCCTGCAACCAGGCTGAGACACAGGTAACGTTCTGGAAACAGCCTGCGGTTTTGCACCTCTGTGCCATTCCCTTTACGTGAAACATTCCCCCAGTCGGTCTCCTCAGAGGCTGCAACCCAAGTTCAGGGGCCGCAGAGCCTGGCCCAGGGGCTCCCAGGGACCCAGGGATGAACTAGGAGGCCCTGCTGGGAGTCCCCATGCCCAGGCATGCTTCTCTACAGGCTGCATTCGTGGAGCACCTGAACGGCGCCTTCCTTTTTGACAGCATGTATGCCGAGGATGCTGAGGGCAAGAAGCTGTCCTACCTTCCTGGAGTCAGTGAGCTCCTTGAGTCATATCCTTCCACAGGGTTCAGCTATGGTCACAGCTGCCTTCTCTGACAGAGTGGGGTCCCTGTGCCACCATCTGCCTTGGGCAGGTGCCCTTCCACTTTGGCCTCAGTTTCCCCATGTTTCTTGTAAGACCCAGGGAAACAAAATCCCTGCTCAGAGCAGTGTACTCAAGAGGCAGTTTAGAGCCAGGTCGCCTGAACTGCATCTGAGAAATGCTGTCTAGATTTCAGGGACATGTTGAGTGGTCAGCATGGCACAGCCAGTGCTTGTCAGTCCAGGTTTTCAGAGGTGGAGAAACTGACTGAAATGCACATCTGTGGCATTTCCTTCCTTCCCAGGAAGTTTCTGCTGTGCACTGGCATATGGTGTGTATAGCTTTCCCAGCCATCCACTAGAGGGGTTCCATCATTAACCCCAAGTCATAGCTGGGGACACTAAGCTTGGAGAGGCTGAGTGGTCATCTGAGGTCATGCCACCTGCAGGCCCTGATAGCCTGCATTGTTTTCTCCTGTTAGCCAGAGCCCAAAGTGGTAGTCAGCCCTTGTCATATGGCCCTGGTCATGACAACCAATAGACGGGCTTACATTGTAACCTGAGGGACTTGGGGAGACTGGAGGAGTCCCTGGATCTGAGAGCTCTGAGATGGGGAGCTGGTCACAGATGTGTCTGTGGAGCCAGCCACCTTCACTGGATAGAGAGAAATTCACTCAAACTCACATTCTGAAAAGAACAGAGGGGCACTCTCAGCCAGCTCTAGCGCCGCATTGCTCTGATTTTGGGCAAGGGCGTTCATCACTTTGATCACTGGTTTCCATCCCCACAGGGTCACCCAAAGCCCTGGGCTTTACCTGCCTGGCTCCAAGGACCCTTCTAAAGACTCTGGGTGGTAGTTTCTGTAGTTTCCTCTGCTGCAGATGAGGAAACTGAGGCCCAGAGAGATGAAGTGACTTCCCAGGGTGGACCCTGGAAGCAGTTGCAGAGCCAGGACTTGAGCCTGTGTCTGTTTGCTTCAACGCCGTGGTTCTCCCCCAGCACAGCTACAGCAGCTGAGCACCAAGACAGGTCCCCTGTAAAGGTGCCTTTCTAGATAACAGCAGAGATAACACCCACACTTGACCTCCCTGGCCCTACAGGTTCTAGAGGAGAGACCTTTGGGGACTCTCTTAGCATATCTCTTCTCTGCTCTGTGTACTCCTGCTAGGCCCCCACCTCTCCCCTCCCCATGCAGGCACCTTTCCTGAATCCTGCAGGCTGCAGGTAGAGGTGCCCAACCACCACATTATCCTCCAAATCTCAAATCCTGTCTCCTTGAACTCTCAGTTTCCTCATATGTCAACAGACCAAATGGGACCATGGGTTCAAGTCCCACACACAATGTGGAGCACCCAGTCTGCACCCTGCTCAGGGAGTTACCAACACCTTTGTCAGGTCCCTGTGCCACCTGCTCCCAACACAGCCATGAGCTTCCTTAACGGCCACTCACATATAAGGAAAAATTTGCTGTCATCTGCATGAGTGTTTTTGAGTATGGCCTGAAACAGCAGGAGAAGAGGAAAACAGAGCTTGACACCTTCAATGAATGTGTCCAAGAGGCCATCTGGGAAAACCAGGAGCAGGGCAGACACAAGATCACGAAGTTCGAGGAGAAGTACTTGCTGGTAGGCTCTGAGGCCCACCCTGCCTCCTGCTTTAGAGTGATGACCCTGGTGCCCACTGTGGAGGGACTGCAACCCAGTATTGTACTTTAATGACCCCTAGGCCCATGGTCAACATCCCCATTGGTCAGGGATCACTTTGCTAAGTGCAAAAGCCAAGGTGGGGGCAGTGCCTGTGGCTCAGTCAGTAAGGCGCTGGCCTCATATACCGAGGGTGGTGGGTTCAAACCTGGCCCCGGCCAAATTGTAACAAAAAAATAGCTGGGTGTTGTGGTGGGCACCTGTAGTCCCAGCTACTCGGGAGGCTGAGGCAAGAGAATTGCCTAAGCCCAGGAGCTGGAGGTTGCTGTGAGCTGTGACATCACAGCAATCTACTGAGGGCCATAAGGTAAGACTGTCTCTCAAAAAAAAAAAGAGCCAAGGTGGACCCAGTGCCACCACCCATAGACCCACTGCTGCACAACAAAAGCTGAGTTTGGGGCCTATCACTTAAAACAGCCCTGGGATTCAAGACCATCCCTCCACCCTCTTATCATCATCATCACTATTAGTAATGGTATTAGTATGACCATACTAATGATAATGATGACAACTACCACTTTTCTTGTGGTCATTCATTCATTTAACAGACATTTTCTGAACCCTACTCTGTGCCAGCCCTGGGAAGCTGGGGCCATGCCAGACATGGCTGCTGCTCAGTCCCTCCCCCACTCAGCACCAACCTGGAGAAAAGCCTAGGGGGTCTCGGGGGTGTCTTCACACCTGCTAAGGAGGAGCATAGAGATGACTGAGGCTTATAGGATGAAGAAGAGTTGACCAGGGAGGAAAGAACATAGGAACACCCCAGGAATTCAGGACCTAGCCTATCCTAACCAGGCTACTGGGTCTAGCCCGAGCAAATGCCATTAGAAAGGGTACTGATCTTTGTACTTGATGGGAATTGTTTATTTTAGTTAGAAATCCTTTTTTTTGAGACAGGGTTTCACTGTGTTCCCCAGACTAGAGTGCAGTGGTGTCGTGCCATAATGGCTCACCGCAACCTTACACTCCTGGGCTCAAGCAATCTTTGTGCCTCAGCCTCTCAGTTAGCTGCGACTATAGGCATGTGGCATCATTCCTGTCTAATTTTTCTTTTCTATCTTTTTTCTTTTTTAGAGAGGAGAGTCTTGCTCACTCTTGCTCAGGCTGGTCTCAAACTCCTAGGTTTAAGCAACTCTCCTACCTTGGTCTCCTGGAGTGCTGGGACTACAGTTGTGAGCCACTGCCTAGTGTTACCTTTAAAGACAGGATTCTCAACCTGTTTTAAATCACAGATCTTTGTGAAACACTAAGAAAAGCTTTAGATCTTCTCTCTCTTCAAAACAGTTCACACACACCAGGTTTGCTTATACACAGGGGCTTCAAGGCACCCAGAAAACTCCTGGAGTGCAGATCTAACCCAGCTGGCGATTAGCCCTCCCCACTCCCCAGGCTCATTTTTATCTCAGCCTCACTAACAGGACCTCCCATTCTGTGGGACTTAATTCTCAGGACTCTCCTTATTACGTATAGGGAGGGGTGTTCATGCAGAGACACACTTAGCGTGTGCGTGTTTTATTTTGCCTGAGAAGGGTTTAAAAACTTTTCAACACTTTGCAGAAACTGGCAGATTTCAAAGAAAAATTTTGCAGAACATTTTCACAGAACATTTTGCAGGACCTGGCAGATTTCACAGGAAAATTGTGGTTGCTAGCCTCTCTGGAGGCAGTTGACATCAGTGCCTGAGTAGCCAGTTGTCAACTCTGGACAGGCCATGTCTCCAGTCCCTCAGTCACTTTCCAGCCTCTTCCTACCTGACATTTCTTTTCTTTTTTTTTTTTTTTTTCCTTTTTTTTAGACAGAGTCTCACTATGTTTGCCCTTGGTAGAGTGCCACAACGTCATAGATCACAGTGACCTAAAACTCCAAGGCTCAAGTGATTCTCAGGTCTCAGCCTCCTGAGTAGCTAATTCCTCCAGCCCCCTGTGTGTGTGTGCGCACAGGTGTGATCAAAGTGTCTACAGGGAGACACAGCCTCCCCCCAGCCCCCTGTGTGTGTGAACAGGCATGATCAAAGTGTCTACAGGGAGACACAGCCTCTCTCCAGCCCCCTGTGTGTGTGTGTGTGTGTGTGTGAACAGGTGTGATCAAAGTGTCTACAGGGAGACACAGCCTCGCTCCAGCCCCCTGTGTGTGTGTGTGCAGGTGTGATCAAAGTGTCTACAGGGAGACACAGCCTCCCCCCAGCCCCCCGCATGTGTGTGTGTGTGTGTGTGTGTGTGTGTGTGTGTGTGCAGGTGTAATCAAAGTGTTGCATGCACTGTTCTACACTATGTCATCTATGCATCTTGGAGAATCTGCCAAAATGAAAGAGTTTCTTTATATTTGTTATGGCTATAAAATACCTCATATTTCATGGATGAGCCATAATTATTAATATTTAGCCAGTCCCTACTGATAGACAATTAACTTTTTCCCAACCTTTTCAGTGTTGCACTGAGTATGTAGGTACAAGTCTGACCTGTGGGGTAACATCCTAAAAGTGGAACTGTGTATTTGCACTTTTATCACGCAAGGGTACCCCATGAGCTTATACTTCCGTGGGCTTGTCAGGCCAGTGTCACAAGTCTTCTCATGTTTGCCAGCGTAGTGTACCTTGGATGTGAGTTTAATCTCTCAGCATGTGTTTTACAACGATTTGTATTTCCTACTTTGTGAACTATTTGTTCTCATTTTTTGCCCTTACTCGTTTTTCTATTTGATGTTTTGTCTCTCACTCTCTGTATATGTTTCTTTTTAAAAATTATTAATTTGTAGGAGCTCTTTATAGGTGGAGATTACCCCTTTGTCAGCAAAAATGAATTGCAAATATTTTTCCAGTTTGTTATCTTGCTATTTTGTCTTTGGTGCTTTTGCCATTCAGAATCTTATATATTTATATTTTTTAGACAGGGTCTTACTATATCACCCAGGTAGTCTGCCTTACCCTCCCAAGTAGTGCATGCCACCACACCCAGCTTAAGTTTTCTGAAGTAGTTGAATTTATCAATCTTTTCCTCTTGTACTTGGGAAAGACTTCTCCACTCTGAAATTATTTATTAAAAATACCCATGTTTTCTTCTAGCATTTTTATGGTTTTATTTTTTACATTTGAATCTTTACTCCATCAGAAATTTATTTTTACTTATGGCTTGAGGTAGGGATGAGCCTGGTTTTTCTACAGATCAGGTAGTCATTATTATACATATCACTTACCCCACTCAATCATACCATTAGTCCATCCTCCTTTATGATAAACACCAAGTGTCAATATGAACAAGTTGATGTTGCACTGGTGTTGTTTGTGATCCTGGCCCTTTGCTAGTGAACAGACGGTGCTTGGTGCTGTGTTGGACTCCAGGCTTCTCTCTGTCCAGTAAGCGCCTCTCACTCCGCATGGCTCCACATCTGTTTACCACTGGCTGCCACTTGCTCTGTGTGGGTTCAACTGAGTTCCTCAAAGGCTAGAACTGTTTTTCATTTCCAATGTCTGTCCTAACTTGTGCCTGTTTTAAGCCTTTTATAGAAAGCTCTGTTAATCTAGTCTCCACTGTGTGCCAGGCACATTATGTACCTGGCCTCTAAGCCCCAGGACTTGGTGAGGCATAGATTCTTCTCCCCACTTACTGTGATAAAACCAAAGCCTAGAGAACACAGTGCCACTCTCTAGGTCACACTGCTATTAAGTGACTCAGACAGGATTCAAATCCAGGTCCACCTGACTCTGAAGTTGTAGGGCAAGTAAAATTTCTCCTTTACCCTATTAGGGCCTCCAAGTAAGACGAGGAATTGAACTGACATAAGATAGACTAACAGGGGAAAAACATACAAACTTTGCTTAGTAAGTTTTTACTAATTTTTATTATATGTGTAGGAGCACTCACAAGAAAAGTGACGACCCAAAGAAACAGGGCCAAAAGCTTATATACTTATGTCCCCTTCCCCATGCTCTATATAAGCAGCTGCTTGACGCAATAAAGTTGAGTTCCTGCTTAAAAAAAAAAAAAATGAAATCAGAAAGGAAGAGCAAAGAGAGGGAAGGAGGGAGGGGAATGGGGCTTTGGTGTGTGCCACACCTTTTGGGCGCAAGACACGACTGTATGAGGGACTTTACCTAAAAAATGCAATCAGTGTAACCTGGTTTATTGTACCCTCAATGAATCCCAAACAATAAAAAATAAAGAAAAAAAAAAAAAAAAAGAATAACGTCTTCCACTTCCATCCAGGTTAATACGAAGGATGTAAAGTCTCCATTTTTTTTAATAGCTGAATAGTATTCCATGGTGTACATATACCACAGCTTGTTAATCCATTTCTGGGTTGGTGGGCATTTAGGCTGTTTCCACATTTTGGCGATTTGAGCTGCAATAAACAGTCTAGTACAAGTGTCCTTATTATAAAAGGATTTTTTTCCTTCTGGGTAGATGCCCAGTAATGAGATTGCAGGATCAAATGGGAGGTCTAGCTTGAGTGCTTTGAGGTTTCTCCATACTTCCTTCCAGAAAGGTTGTACTAGTTTGCAGTCCCACCAGCAGTGTAAAAGTGTTCCCTTCTCTCCACATCCATGCCAATATCTGCTGTTTTGAGATTTTATGATGTGGGCCATTCTTACTGGGGTTAGATGGCATCTCAGGGTGGTTTTGATTTGTATTTCTCTAATAGATAGGGATGATGAACATTTTTTCATATGTTTGTTAGCCATTCGTCTGTCTTCCTTAGAGAAGGTTCTATTCATGTCTCTTGCCCATTGATATATGGGATTGTTGGCTTTTTTTATGTGGATTAATATGAGTTCTCTATCGATCCAGAGTTATCAAGCTTTTGTCTGATTGAAAATATGCAAATATCCTTTCCCATTGTGTAGATTGTCTATTTGCTTTGGTTGTTATCTCCTTAGCTGTACAGAAGCTTTTCAGTTTAATAAAGTCCCATTTGTTTATTTTTGTTGTTGTTGCAATTGCCATGGCAGTCTTCTTCATGAAGTCTTTCCTGAGGCCAATATCTTTCAGTGTTTTTCCTATGCTTTCTTTGAGGATTTTTATTGTTTCATGCCTTAAATTTAAATCCTTTATCCATCTTGAATCAATTTTTGTGAGTGGGAAAAGGTGTGGCTCCAGTTTCAGTCTTTTACATGTGGATATCCAGTTCTCCCAATACCATTTATTGAATAGGGAGTCTTTCCCCCAAGGTATGTTCTTGTTTGGTTTATCAAAGATTAGGTGGTTGTAAGATGTTAGTTTCATTTCTTGGTTTTCTATTCGATTCCAAGTGTCTATGTCTCTATTTTTGTGCCAGTACCATGTT
>CAUYPK010037439.1:0-14211 GCA_963574355.1 Loris lydekkerianus | reverse complement strand
TATTTCATGTTTACATGGATGGAGCTGGAACATGTTCTTCTCAGCAAAGTATCTCAGGAATGGAAGAAAAAGTATCCAATGTACTCAACCCTACTATGAAGCTAAATTATAGCTTTCACATGAAGGCTATAACCCAACTATGGCACAAGACTATGGGGAAAGGGCCAAGGAAGGGGAAGGGAGGGGGAAGTTTTTGGTGGAGGGAGGGTAATGGGTGGGGCCACATCTACGGTGTATCTTAGAATGGGTACAGGCGATTGCACAAATGTACACAGCTATGATTTAACAATTAAAAAAAAAAAAAGAAAGAAAGAAAACCTGTAAGCTCAGGCAAGGTCAGGCAATCTGCCTCAGCCTCCCAAAGTGCTGGGATTACAGGCATGAGCCACCACACTTGGCCCTAGCATGCTCTTCCACTCAGATCTTCCCACAGCAGGCTCCTTCTCATCACTCAGGTCTCAGCTTAGTGTCAAGATATGTCATCTATAAACATGACATGAACCTCCCCTCCAGTCTCTATTACGTCTATGTTTTATCTTTCTCATAGCATTTATTATCTGAAAATATTTGACAGTTTTAAGCCACTGTCTGTCCCCCTTCGTCTAAAATACACATAAGCTTTGCAATCTTGAATGCTATCCCATTCACTCTTCTGTTCAACTTATTTAAAGCAGTTCTCATCAAATAATAGATAATCGTAACTATTTGTCAAATGAATAAATGAATATTGAGTCTTAGTTGTTATTATTATATAGGATAAAGTGTTACCTCCTGTGGTTAGATCAAGTTGCTCTTTCTGCCTTGGGATTAATGCTTGAAGTACAGAGTATGGGTTGTAACATAGAACTGTGTACTTCAAGATTCTCAGGAGAGTTCACCACACAAAAACCTATGTTGCTGAAAATTACTTTTTACATTAAAAAAATAAATACACCGTTGTTTTACATATATAAAATATATGCTTGCATATTAAAATAATCTACAAAATAATAAAAGTTAATCAATAAGCCTTAGTACTTGATAATCTCTTTTATCTCTATCCCAACTGCTATAAATTCTCCAGAGCTATAGCAGTTTGCAGACAGGCTTTAAAACTATAAAATGCCAGGATTGGCACAGAAAATAACTCCCCATGACTCAAAATACTCTTGCCAACATGGAACTGAAACCAAAGCATTTTGAAGCTACCATTTTGCCTTGAGTTTTAGCCTGTGTCAAGTTGACTTAAAAAACATTTTGATCTTGCTGTTTCCACCCCAGCATTTGCTATATACTTCACTGATAGCATGGCTACTTTAGTTTTCTGCAGTCAATAGTCAAAAGTACATTGAAGAATTAGTAGATATTGTAATATTCCAAATGATAAAAAGAGAAAAAAAGGATTTCATGGATTAGCTAAGAATAATAAGCAGGGAGAGAAAGGTTGAGCGATCTGCTTGGTTTGATTGGAAGGTAGGCAGTGACAATGTCCCAGACAGTGGGCACATCAGGGATCTGGTGGCTGCCAATGCCAAGTTTCTGCAGCTAATTCCATCCTAAGCTCCCTGGTGGATAGTACCAGGTCTGCTCAGGACTCCGTTTGGCAGCAGTATCTCTCCCATTGACTCTGCTGGGAAGGGGAATAAGCAGGCAGGGCAGACATTTTTATTTCAAAAATTTTAAAGAGGGTGCAATGTTTTTAGTTACATGGATCACTTTTGTAATGCTTGAGTCATAGGTAAAAGTGTGCCCATCACCCAAATAGCATTCACTGAAACTGGTAGGTGGGTTTTTGCCACTCCAATCTTAACACTCTCCCCTGCTTGATTTTTACTTCCCTCTGTGTACATGTGTGCTTATTGGTTAGTTTCAATTAAACGAAGAGTACATGTGCTGTTTATTTTTCCATTCTTTAGATACTTCACTCAAAATAATTGTCTCTGGTTCCAACCAAATCGTTGCAAAAGGCATTAATTCCTCCTTTTATGGCTGAGCAGTTCTCCACAGTATACCTATACGACATTTTCTTAATACACTCATGAATTCATTGAGACACAGGTTGAGTCCACCATCACAGGGATTATGAATTGTGCTACAATAAACATCCAACTGCAGATGTCTTTTTTTTTTTTTTTTTAAATAAAAAGACTTCTTTTCCTTTGGTGGACACCCAGTAGTAGGATTGTTATAGCAAATGGTAGGTCTTTTAGTTCTTCCAGGAACCTCCATACTGTTGTCAATCCAGTTTGTACTAATTTGCAGTCCTACCAACAGCATATAAGAATCCTTTTATCAGGTGGTGCCTGTGGCTCAAGGAGTAGGGTGTTGGCCCCATATCCCAGAGGTGGTGTGTTCAAACCCAGCCCTGGCCAAAAACTGCAACAACAACAAAAAAGAAGAATCCTTTTATCTCTGCATCCACACCAGCATCTATTGTTTTTTGATATTTTAATGCAACCCATTGTAATGGAGGTAAGGTGATATCTCATTGTGGTTTTAATTTGCATTTCCCCTATAATTAGTGACATTGAGCTTTTTAAAAATTTTGTCTATCCTCTTTTGAAAGCTTCTGTTTAAGTCTTTTGTTCACTTTTTAATGTGATTTTTTTCTTGCTGGTTTACTTGAGTGGTTTGTCAATTCCAGATAGTAGCCCAGGGTGGACAGTTTGTGAATATACTCTCTCATTTTGTTGGTTGTCTATTTGCTTTGTTTGTTATTTCCTTACATGTGCGGAATCTTTTTAGTTTAATTTAACCCCATTTATTTTTGTTGTTGCTGTAATTGCAATTGGGGTCTTAGTCATAAACTCTGCCTAATCCAATGCCTAGAAGAGTTTTTCTTACATTTTTGTCTACAATTCTTAGGGTTTTGTGCCTTACATTTAAGTCTTATATCCATCTTGAATTAATATTTGTGAGTGGAGAGAGACAGAGGTTCTCTTTCATTCTTCTGCATGTGGCTATCCAGTTTTCCAGTACCATTTATTGAAAAGGGCTTCTTTTCCCCAGTGTGCATTGTTGCCTGCTTTGTCAAAGATCAGTTGGCTATATGTGGATGGTTTTATATTTGTATTCCCTATCCTGTTCCTTTGGTCTATGCCTCTATTTCTGTACCAATACCATGCTGTTTTGGTTACCATAGTCTTGAAGTATAATTTGAAGTCAGACAATATGATGCTGTGGCTATTCAGGATATTTTGGTTCCAAATGAAGTATAAAATTATTTTTTCTCAATCTGTAAAGTATGACATTGGTATTTCATGGGAATTGCATCGAATCTGTAAATCATTTTGGACAGAACATTTTAACAATGTTAATTATAGCAACTATGAGCAGAATGTGCTTTTTCCATTTGTTTCCTCAGTAGAGATCGTATGCCTCCTTGGTTAAGTACAATATTGCTAGGTATTTTCTTTTCTTAGTAGTTATTGTAAGTGGTAGTAAGCCTTTTATTTAACTCTCTCAACTTGACTGTTATTGGTACATACAAATGGCACTGATTTGTATACATTGATTTTGTAACCTGAGATTTTGCTAAATTTCTTTATCAATTCCAGGAGTTGGAATTTCTTTATCAATCTCCAAGGATAGAGTCCTTGTGGTTTTCAGCAAAAAAGTGATATTTTAACCTCCTCTTTCCCAATTTGAATACACTTTATTTCTTTCCCTTGCCTGATTCCTCTATCCAGCACTATGTTGAATAGAGATGGTGACAGTAGGCACCCTTATGTTCCTCCAATTCTTAAGGGAATGTTTTCAACTTTTCCCCATTCAGCATTATGTTGCCTATGCATTTGTCATATATGGCTTTAATAATTTTGAGATATGTTCCTTTTATACCTGGTTCCTTGAGGATTTTTATCATGAGAGGGTGCTAGTTTTTGTCAAATCCTTTTCTGTATCTACTGAAATGATCATATGGTCTTTGTTTTGCTTCTGACTATGTGATGACTCATGTTTTTTGATTCACATATGTTGAAGCATCCTTGCATCCCTAGTTATTACATGGTTACAGTGGATTTTTTTGTACTGTTTGATGTACTATTGAATTTGGTTGGGTATATTTGTTAAATATTTTTATCTCTATATTCATAAAGGATACTCATCTGCAGCGTTCTTTCTTTGTCATGTCCTTTCCTGGCTTTGGTATCGAGGTAATACTGGCATCATAAAATGAGCTGGGAAAAATTCCCTCCTTCTCAATATTATGGGAAAATGTTTGCAGCATGGGTACCAGAAGTTCTTTGGAGGTCTGGTAGAATACATTTGTGAATCCTTCTGGTCTGGGGCTTTTTATCGTCGGGAGGTTTATTATTACTGCTTTGATCTCATTACTTATTATTGGTTTATTCGGGAGTTCTGTTTCTTCCTGATTTTCAATTTCTTTGGCAGGTTGTGTGTTTCTGAAAGTTTGTCATTTCCTGTACATTTTCTTATTTATCTGCATATAGATTTTCCTAATATTCACAAATGATGTGCTGTACCTCTGTGGTATCAGTTATTATGTCTTCTTTTTTATTTCTGATTGAGTTTACTGGGGTCCTTTCTCTTTTATTCCTGGTTAATCTAGAAAGATGTCTGTTAATTTTGTTTATCTTTTCTAAGTACAAACTTCTTGTTTTATTGATCCTTTGTATTTTTTGTTTTCCATTTCAATTAGTTTTGCTCTGACCTTTGTTATTTCTTTTCTTCTGTCTTTGTGTTTGCTTTTCCCTTCCTTTTCTAGTTCCTTGAGAAGTGACATTAGGTTGTTAATTTGTGGTCTTTCTCCCTTCTTGATGTAGGCATGTACAGCTATGAAGTTTTCCTTCAGCAATACTTATGCTGAGTCCCATAGATGTTGTTCCCTTTTCATTCAGTTCAAAGAAATTTTATACACATCCTAATTTCATCTTTACCCACTAATCATTATTTAATTTCCATGACTTTGTTTAGGTTTCATTGCTCCTCTTGAGATTGATTTCTAGTTTTTCTCTGCTATGGACTGAGAAAATATATGGTATAATTTTGAATTTCTTTTAAGTTTATTGAGATCTGTTTTGTGTCCTAAGATACGGTCAATCTTAGAGAATATCTAATATGCTGCTAAGAAAAAATGTACATTCAGTAGTTTGAAGGATAGAATGTTCTATAAAGGTCTGTTAGATCCATTTCACGTAGAGTTCCATTGAAATTCATTTTTTCCTTATGTATTTACTGCATTGATGAATCGTCCAACTCTGACAGTGGGGTATTGAGGTCCCTGAAAACTATGATGGTGCTATTTGTTTCTTTGCTTAGCTCCAGTAAAATGTGTTTTTATGTATCCTGGAGCTCCTGTGTTAGGTACATATGTATTTAGGATTTTTATGTCTTCTTATTGAATTGCTCTCTTTACTATTATATAATGACCCTCTTTGTCTTTCTTTGACTTTGTTGGTTTAAGGTCAATTTTATCTGATAAGTGAATGGTCATCCCTGCTTTCTTTTGATTCCCATTTGTGTGGAATATTTTCTTCCATCCTTTCTTGTTGAATGTGTGTGTGTGTGTGTGTGTGTGTGTGTGTGTGTGTGTGTTTGTGCACATGTGGGTGTATCCTTGTGGTTTAGATGTCTTTCCTGGAGACAACAGATATTTGGGTTGTGTTTTTTCATCCATTCAACCAGGCTAAGTCTTTTGAGAGGAGCATTCAGACCAGTAATGTTGACTGATAGAACTGGATGTTGATCTGTTTGTCATAAAAGGTAGTGCCTTATTGCTTAGTTTTCCCTCGTGTGCTATTATTTTATAAGAGTTGTGAGTTTTAGGTGTTTGGGAGTGATTTTACACTGGTAGGTATCTGTTGAGCTGATTTGTGTATAATGTACTTCTGAGTATTTCTAGCAGGGCAGGTCCAGTCCTGGCAAATTCCTTCAGTGTTTTTTTGTCTAGGAAAGAATTTTTCCATTAACTGTGAATCTTAGTTTTGCAGAATACAAAATTCTAGGCTGGCAGTGGTTCTACTTAAGATTGAAGATGATGCTCCAATGCTTCTTCGTTTGTAAGGTTTCCATTGAGAAGTCTATAGTAGTTAGCCTGATGAGTTTTCCTTTGTAGACTGGTTGCTGCATTTATCTTGCTGCTTATAGAACTTTCTCCTTCATTTTGGCTTTAGATGGGTTGATTACTATATATCTTGGAGCTGTCCTATTTGCTACAAATTTTCCCAGTGTTCTATGATCATTTTCTATTTCTGTGTCTGAATCTCTGATGATACCAAGGCAGTTTTCCTCAGTAATTCCCTCAAATAGTTTTTGCATACTTTTATCTCTCTTTCCATCTCCCTGAGGGATACTAATAATTTGAATATTAGTTTCCTTCACATAGACCTATATCTCTATCATTGCTCGACTTTCTTGTTCTCTTCTCTGCCTCTTTGTATGACTGGGGTACCTCAAAAGCCTCATCTTGTCCTCAAGCTCTGAAATTCTTTCTTCTCCATGATTTAGTCTGTTGCTGATGCCTTATGGCTGTGTTTTAAAATTCCCTAAATGACTCTCTCATTTCTTTAAGTTCTATCATATTCTTTCTTATGCTGTCTAGCTATTTAGTGACTTTTTCATTGATTTCCTAAATTTTGGGGGGCTTTTTTTGATTATCAACTATCTCTTCAATTCTATTCATTTTATTTGCCATCCATATTCTGAATTTCTTTTCTGTCATTTCAGTAATTTCCTGGTAGGTGGAGTCCACTACTATAGCTTCATTGTGATCCCTTAGGGGATATCAAACTATTTTATTTTTTCATGTTGCTTGGGTTCTTTTGCTGGTTTCTTCTTATTTGACTTCTCTTCTCTAGGTGCTGAGTTAGGATTGCACAACACTTTTTTTGATTTGGTGGGTCCACTCCTGTTTAGTTAGGGGATAGTCAGGGCCCTAGACAGAGATTTTATGTCCTACTCTGGAATGATGACATGTCAGGAGAGGGGCAGGTATGGTTAAAGCCAGTAGAACAGCTATTCTAACATATATTCCTGTGACTGCCACAGTTTCAGCAAGTGACAAATGATCTTTGTGTGGGGTGGAAGGTCATTCCCCAGCTCACTATTGGAAGTTCAGGTTGATGGCTGAATGGTGGCTCCATGGTGACTGTTAGAGGGGATTGCTCTGGATGGGAGTCAACCAGTGAACATAACAGTGGCAACTGGGTGAATTTATTTAGGCAGTGGTCATGGATGACTGGGATGTTGGTGTTTGCACAAACCAGGTTCTGGATTAAAGACTGCTCATAGCTGGGGAGTGACTCTGGTGAAGTGCTGGATGTCAGGAAAGTTCTGCAAGCCCAACAGCAGTGGTGGAGACTCAGTGGTAGGGTCTTGGGTCCCAGGCACAACACTAGAGTATCAGGGGTGTTGTTGCAAGCCCAGCAAGTGCCCTGGAGCTATAGGGGAAGAGCATTAGGCTCAGTTGCAGTGAGAGGTTTAGAGCTGGTTCTGGGGTTTACCGGGGTACAGCCACAAAGATAGATGGCCATTCTGTAAGCATAGAGACAGCTGCCAAGTTGCACAGACAGGGTTTTGTCTTGGCAGCCCAGGGACTGTGATAAGATCAGAACTGCTAGTGGCCATGTTTCTCCTCCCTATCCAGAACTGCTATACAGATCTCTGCTTTCTGGTATAATGTCTCTGTACAGATTCTGAGCAACTCCCCAATCAGCCCAGAAGGCTGCAGTGGAGGAGGGAAACCTCTCACAGCTTGAATTGCCTGCAACTGTTATTCCTCTCCTAAGAAGCAGTGTCCCCTCAGGCTGTTTTTATTCTGCTCTCTTCACCTTTTCCCCACAGTGTGAATTGCACTGGGTCCCCTAGATTAATCCTTAAGATTGTGGGTGGTGCTTGTAAGAATTGGCCATTCCCTGTCTAATTGAGTCAGTAGATCCTATCATGAATCGTACAGTTGTCCTTCCTGTCAGCAGGTGGTGCTTATAGGAAAGAGTCAACTGCAGTAGTTCCTATAATAGGCTCATCAAAATGAAAGGCACGTTCATCAAAGGACATTGAAAAGTGAAAAGGCAACCTACCTATAGATTGGGAGAAAATATTTACAATCTAATAAGTTTTTAGTATTCAAAATATGTAAAAAAAACACAACTCAACAACAAAAAGACAAACAATCCAATTAAAAAATAGGCAAAGAGCTGAAGTAGGATTTTCTTCAAAGAAGATATACAAATGATGGGCGGTGCCTGTGGCACAATGGGTAGGATGCCTGCCCCATATATGGTGGGTGGCAGGTTCAAACCTGGCCCTGGCCAAACTGCAACAATAAAAAAAGATATATAAATGGCAACAAACCACAGGAAAAGCAGTTCAACATCATCAGTCATCAGGGACACGCTGATCAAAACCACAAATTGATACAACTTCATACACCCCAGGATGATTAGAATTTTTAAAATAACCTAATCAGTCTCGGGCCCTTAGTATAGCATAGGCTGGAGGGTTGGAACCCAGCCCGGGCCAGCTAAACAACAATGACAACTGCAACAAAAAATATAGCCAGGCGTTGTGGCAGGTGCCTGTACTCCCAGCTACTTGGGAGGCTAAGTCAAGAGAATCACTTAAGCCCAAGAGTTTGAGGTTGCTGTGAGCTGTGAGCTGTGATGCCACCGCACTCTACTGAGGGTGGCATAGTAAGACTCTGTCTCAAACATAAAAATAGATAAATAACCTATATCAATCTGAAATCTTTTTTAAAAAACAAAAAATAACAGTGTTGGTGAGGATGTGAAGAAATTGAAACCCTTTTTAATTTTCTGACAGAAATGAAAAGTGTTTCAGTCACTATTTTAGCACTTCCTTAAAAAAAAAAAAAAAGGTAAACGTAGGCTTGGTGCTGGTGTACAGTGTTTACGACAACAGCCACATACACAGAGGCTGGCAAGTTCGAACCTAGTCCAGGCCAGCTAAACAACAATGACAACTGCAACAACAACAACAAAAAAAATAGCTGGGCATTGTGACAGGTGCCTGTAGTTCCATCTACTTGGGAGTCTGAGGAAAGAGAATCACTTAAGCCCAAGAGTTTGAGGTTGCTGTGAGCTGTGAAGCCATGGCACTCTACAAAAGGCGACATAATGAGACTGTCTCAAATAAATAAATAATAAAGATAGAGTTGACAATTATAATCCAAAGCATAAACAATTTATACACAAATTTTTATAGCAGCATTATTCAAAATGGCCAAAAAAAGAAAGAATCCAAATGCATAACTGATAAATGGATAAACCATAAGGTCTGAATATATGGAATCTCTATTATTTTCCACTACATATGAATCTACAATTATATCAAAAATAAGTTAAATAGATAAGTTTCATTTTTATATACTAGTAATTAATAATTAAAAACTGAAATTTTAAAGAAAAATATTATTCATAATAGCTTCAAAAAAGAAATACTTAACCGTGTGCTGACAAATATAAGATGATGGTGAGAAAAATAGTTCAAAGGCTTAAACAAAGAGGCATATCTTTTCTTTTTTTTGAGACAGAGACTCACTCTATTGCCTGCACTAGAGTATCATGGCTGCAGCCTCACTTACAACAACTTCAAACTCCTAGGTTCAAATGATCTTCCTGCTTCACCTTCCCAAATAGCTGGGACTACAAGCCAACACCACAACACCTGACTAATTTTCTATTTTTGGTAGAGATGGCGTCTCGTTCTTGCTCAGAATGGTCTTGAACTCCTGAGCTCAAGCAATCCACCTTTCTCAGCCTCCCAGAATGCTAGAATTATAGGCATGAGCCACCATCCCTGGCCTAACATAGTATGTTCTCTAAATCGATCTATATTTAACAGAATTCCAAACCAAATTTCTTCAGGAATACATAAAACCTCATCAGTTGACTGTAACAAACTGGTCAACCTATGGTTGAGGTCAACATAAGGAAGTAGGCCCACTGTACATGTGGTGCATGTCCAGTCTATGACGATTAGGTCAACGTAAGAAGGTGGTCAGTGTAGGGAGGTGGTCAACTGTGGAGGTTCTATTATATTAGTAGATATTGAAAAGTCAATTCTAAAATTTATCTGAAAGTAGAAGAACCTAAACAATTTTATTTTCAGACAGAATCTCACTTTGTCACCCTGGGTAGAGTGCCATGATGTCATAGCTCTCAGCAACCTCAGACTCTTGGGCTTAAGAGTTCCTCTTACCTCAGTCTCTCAGTACCTGGGACTATAGGTGTCCACAACTCCTGGCTAGGTTTTGTTTGTTTTTTCTGTTTTTAGTAAAGACAGGTTCTCACTCTTGCTCAGGCTGGTTTCAAACTTGTGAGGTCAGGTGATCCACTCTCCTAAGCCTCCCAGAGTGCTGGGATTATAAGTGTGAGCACCGTGCTGGGCCAACCTAAACAATTTTCAAAGAACTTTATAGGATGGATTAAAGATGGTGGCCGAGTAATAGCTTCCCTGCAACTGGGCACAGTGACTCTGGGGAAATAAGACTCCAGGCATCTCTGGCTGGTGGGATCTGCCTATAATCATCCCTTTGAGGATACAGGGAGTCAGCAAGGGACTTCTAGATGCCAAGAGGAGGACAAAAACAGTGGAAAACTGGCAAGCGGTTGCCTGTGTTCGATCGACCTAATCCCGTGGGCAACTGTAAGTACAAGCAGCCGTGAGACTGCAAACCGGAAAGGCCTTACCTATGAACTGTTTTGGTGTTTTGGACTTGGCACTCAGTTGAACTGCCTTGGGGAGAGCTTGATAAGGAGTGCAGAGAACTTTGGACATTGTCTGGGGCCCCAGACTGATCCACTGTGTTGGGCGCAGAAAGCCATTGTGAGAGAACTGCCCCGGCAAGCTCTGCCTTCAGGGTCCCAGAGCAAAGATGGGGGAACCTAGTAACCTAGTGACTGAGCAGCCTAAAGGTGGGGACGGAGCTGCCTTACAGCCTTAATCCTTAGGGGCAGAGTGAGACTGTTTTGGCACACTGGAGCCTTGGGCTGTTGCCCTGGGTAGAGTACCGTGACGTCACAGCTCATAGTAACCTCAAACTCCCGTGCTTGGTGCCACCTGGACCTGCACAAGAGCTGTGCCCCGACCCCTGACCTGAGACCCGCACCCACCTGGCCTCTGCATGCCCTGACCAGGAACTGTGGGAGCCGCGCAACCCTGCATCCTCCCTTCTGTGTCCTCCAAGCCTCCACACTAGCCCATTCCTCTGGCCAGGCACTCTGGTAGAAACGTACCCTCTGGAATCCTCCCTGCCTCTGCGTAGAGCCCTTCTCCTGGCCAGAGACTGCTGGAGCATTGGGCTCTCTGTGCCAAAGTCACTGGGCGCCAGGCACTCCCAGAACCATGCACACCACCTCCCGCCCTGTTGTTGGATCCAGGTGTGTCACACACTGGATCTGCTTCCACAACCAGACTCCATAGCTGGAACAGCCCCACAGGAACTACACAGGGTCACTCCCTACTAAGATCCAGCAACAATAGAGTGACCCCGCTGGGGTCTATTCTTGGAGAGACACCTCCCCAACTCTGAGGACAGCCAGAGACAACGGTGAAAAAACAATCATGAGGCGAAATCAACAGAAAAACTCTGGCAATATGAATAATCAGAGTAGATCAACTCCCCCAAGGATCAATGGGGCAGACACAGAACTAGATCCCATGCACAAATAGCTGAGATGTCAGAAATCGAATTCAGAATCTGAATAGCAAATAAGATTGAATTAGAACTCCAAGCAGTAACCCAAAATATAACTCAAGAATTCAATGGAATCAAAGACCAAATGACCAAAGATTTTGACACATTGAGACAAGAAGTTGCATCCCTATAAGATCTAAGACACACAGTAGAATTCCTCAGTAACAGAATGGAGCAAGCAGAAGAAAGGATTTCTGATATTAAAGACAAAGTTTTTGAACGCTCCCAAACTCTCAAAGAGGAAGAGAAATGGAGGGAAAAACAGATCACTCTCTCAGAGAACTCTGGGATAATTCAAGAAAAACCAATATTCGTCTTATAGGGATCCCCAAAAGTGATGAAGTAGCTTCACAAAGCACAAAGTCTCTTCTCCATGAGATTACGAAGGAGAAATTTCCAGACATGCCAAGAGATTCTGAAATTCAGATAGCAGACAGTTTCAGAAATCCAGCATAACCCAACCTGAATAAGACATCTCCCAGACACATCACAATCCATTTCACTAAAGTTAATATGAAGGAAAAAATTCTGAAAGCTGCCAGACAAAAGAAAACCATCACCTACAAGGGGAAGAATATTAGATAACTGCAGATCTCTCCACTGAAATCTTTAAAGCTAGAACAGGATGGTCATCGACTTTTAATCTCCTAAAACAAAATAACTTTCAACCCAGGATCCTATACCCAGCTAAAATGAGTTTCATTTATAGAGGAGAAATGAAATACTTCAATGACATTCACATGTTGAAGAAATTTGCCATAATTAAACCAGCTCTCCAGGATATTCTCAGACCTGTCTTTCATAAAGACCAGTGTAAAGTAAACCCATCCAGAAAATTTTGATCAAACTCCAACTTCCACAGTCGCAAAAGGATTAAAAATGTCCACTGGACTTGCGAAACGCTTATCAATACTCTCAATGTGAATGGTTTAAACTGTCCCCTAAAGAGGCACAGGTTGGTTGACTGGATACAAAAACTCAAGCCAGATATCTGCTGCATACAAGAATCGCATCCTACATTAAAAGACAAATATAGACTCAAGGTGAAGGGATAGTCATCTATATTCAAGGCAAATGGAAAGCAGAAAAAAACAGGTGTTGCAATCCTGTTCGCAGATGCAACAGGCTTTAAACCAACCAAAATAAGGAAGGATAAGAATGGACACTTCATATTTGCTAAAGGTAATACTCAATATGATGAGATCTCAATTATTAATATTTATGCACCCAACCACAATGCACCTCAATTTATAAGAGAAACTCTAAAAGACATGAGCAACTCAATTCCCTGTACTTCCAGAGTAGTTGGAGATTTTAACACCCCTTTAGCAGTGCTGGATAGATCCTGCAAAAAGAAGCTAAGCAAAGAAATTTTAGATTTAAACTGAAACATTCAAAATCTGGACTTAACAGACATTTACAGAACATTTCATTCCAATAAAACTGAATACACATTCTTCTCATCAGCCCACGGAACATACTCCAAAATTGACCACATCCTAGGCCACAAATCTAACCTCAGCAAATTTTAAAAAATAGAAATTATTCCTTACATCTTCTAAGACCATCATGGAATAAAAGTTGAACTCAATAACAACAGGAACCTGCATACCCATACAAAAACATGGAAGCTAAACAACATTATGCTGAAGAATACATGAGTTATAGACGAGATTAAGAAGAAAATCACAAAATTTTTGGAACAAAACAACAATCAAGACATGAATTACCAGAACCTCTGGGATACTGTGAAGGCAGTCCTAAGAGGGAAATTTATAGCACTGCAAGCCTTCCTCAAAAAAACAGACAGGAAGTGAATAACTTAATGGGACGTCTCAAGCAACTGGAGAAGGAAGAACACTTCAACCCCAGACCCAGCAGAAGAAAAGAAATAACCAAAATCAGAGCAGAATTAAATGAAATTGAAAACAAAAGAATTATACAACAGATCAATAAATCCAAAAGTTGGTTTTTTGAAAAGATCAATAAAATAGACAAACCTTTGGCCAACTTAACCAGGAAAAAAAAGAGTAAAATCTCTAATTTTATCAATCAGAACTGGTAACAATGAAATAACAACAGACCCCTCAGAAATTCAAAAAATCCTTAATGAATACTACAAGAAACTCTCCTCTCAGAAATATGAAAATCTGAAAGAAATCGACCAGTACCTGGAAGTACACCACCTACCAAGACTTAACCAGAATGAAGTGGAAATCTTGAACAGGCCTATACCAAGTTCTGAAATAGCATCAACTACACAAAAATCTCCCTAAAAAGAAAAGCCCAGGACCAGATGGCGTTATATCAGAATTCTACCAAACCTTAAAGAAGAACTAGTACTTATATTACTAAACCTTTTCCAAAATGTAGAAAAAGAAGGAATATTACCCAACACATTCTACGAAGCAAACATCATCTTGATCCCCAAACCAGGGAAAGACCCAACAAGAAAAGAAAATTATAGACCAATATCACTAATGAATAGTGATGCTAAAAAACTCAATAAGATCCTAACAAACAGAATCCAACAACACATCAAAAAAATTATACAC
>CAUYPK010037438.1:0-38171 GCA_963574355.1 Loris lydekkerianus | reverse complement strand
TCAGTGGTGTTGATGTGCGATCTCCAACCTTCTCTCCTGGTATAGCTCGAATCCTCCAGGTTACTTACTAAATTTCCATCCTTTAACTCTCCTTCTGGACGGGAGCCTCTGTGAAAAGCTGGCTTCGGTCCGCCATCTTGTCTCTACCCCCAAGGAGAATGTTTTGAAGGCGAGAAGCACAGCAAACAACATAGATGCAAAAATACTAACATCTTAGGAATAGAATTGACAAAGGAGATGGCAGAGGGTGTTCCAGGGATGAAGCAGTCCGAACAGTAAGTTGTAGAGCAGTTGGTTATAGCATTATCGGTAGAGTGTACTATTTGAAACTAGCATGTTGCTTATATTGTAAAGTTTAAGCTTAATTTAAACACACACACAAACATACTTGTGCACACAGACACACACAATGACTGCCTGGGCATCTTCAGGGGTTATTTCTAAAGTAAAGCCCTCGAGGAAAATCATGTGGTTGAGCAGTACACCTGATGGTTACAAGATCAGGGGCTATAAGGTAGAGCCTGGATAGAAACAGAGAGTACAGGATGAGTGTTCCAAATCCCCAAACCCAAAGACCAACGGGCATGTCCTTTCCTTTCCCTTCTCCTGGTAGCCAAGTCCTTATACAAGTTGAATGTCCTTTATCCAAAATGCTTGGGAACACAAGTGTTTCAGATTTCAGATTTTGGAATATTTGCATTCTATTTACTGGCTAAGCATCCCTAATCCAAGATCCATTGACCACTTCCTTTGAGTGGCATATTGATGGTCAAAAAAGTTTCCTATTTTGGAGCATTTTGGACTTTGGGTTTTTTGGCCCTGAGAAAAGACTCTCAGAGCTTCTATTTTCAAAATATCGATAGTGTAAGCAGTAAAAGAATAAGATCATAGAGAACAATGCTTGGAAGAGCCCACAAATTTAAGACACCATCTAACCACCCCCGCATACTAGAGTCATTGTAGCTGTGAGGATAGGGTTCCTCACCTGACAAACAAGTAAGGTTACAGTATCTTCCACACCCAACTCTTGCAAGGACTAAACAAGATGAGCTTGAAAACACTGTGTATTCTGTAAAATGCTGTGAAAACATTAACTATAAGCTTTAGACATTATAACGTATCTTATGGCTTAAGATTCACAGGACATCAAATAAATGTATGCAACATCTCCGGAATTACATGACTTGCATTTTTCTTTATCTTCCAAGACCCATGACCTTTTATGTACACATGTATCTCTTTCATGCTAAGCTATAATCAGGTAAATACTTATAGGCATTAATAGTTGAAAGACATTTTTCTACATGTGAGACACTATGTTTCAGATACATTCTCTTATTTCATATTCAAAATAAACCTGGTGGAAGATTTTTTTAGAGATCAGAAAACTTAGAATTATTGGGATTAAGTGTAAAAGCTGATTGAATACAATATAAGTCCTTATAAAAGAAAATCAAATTTTCAAAAGAAACAATATTTATATAATTTTATGATAATTAGAGACTGGAGTTCTTCAGATCATTCTATATAGATTAATACCCATGTTCAATGCAAAACGCTCAAGTCTAAACAAGTGTTTTGAAAATATTGATAGCAAGGCCACTCTTTTAGTAAATGCCCATGTGACCATCAAAGATTTTTAACTGTATTTAATTTTAATTAACCAAACAGTGGTATTATTTTTACCCCAGGTCATAAATGCAGCAAAAAGTCTAAGGAAAACACAAATACCTAATGAATAAAATCCAATCAAAGTGGCTCATGACATACCTCTATTGAAAAGAAATAAAATGCCAAAGAACAAATAGTTGACACTCAGATTTTCCAGTGACCTAAACAAAAGGAGGCTTGGGACTGCTGTGCACTCTGGTCGCAGGAGATGTGTCTCACCTTCCTCTCTCGGTGACACCTACTAAAATGGAAGGAACACGCAATGCTCATCCCAAGGAAAGGTCATCTGGTAATGGTTTGGTGGCAGTTTCTTCTACTTCTGTCTTTCGCTTTTCTCACAAAACACCATGTTTAACCATCGCTCTGAGAGAATCAATCACTTGTTGAACATGCTAAATACACAGGGTGATTGTGAGCAGAGGGTACTGTGAGGACAGCAGGGGCTGTGGTGCTCAGGTGATGTCCCTTCTACTTAGGGAGACAGCACATCTTTAATTAAACAATGTAATCTAACTAAAAGCACCTAACAAGTCCCTGATAACCATTAAGTGCTCCAAGATGTTAACTGAATGTGAAAATAACAGTAAGTACCTGATACATATTATGTACCAATCAGAGAGATTATGGTTATCATTACTGATGGTATGTATGAGAGAAATGAGAACAGCAGTATTTTATTGGGTGTCCACGGCGTGCCTGGCTCTACACTTGCAGCTACCTCGTGCTTTATTTCACTGCAACCTTACAACAACCTTCAGGTAGCTATAACTATCCTCACATTATTAATGGCAGGGAAAAAAAGAGGCTCAAAATGGCTAGATAACTTTCCAACTCTACAAGAGAATAAAAGATAGAGTCGTATTTGATTCTGAAAGTCTGTGAACCCAAAGTGTTCTTTTCCACACAGGAGGAGACCTAGAACTCCAGGGCCCTGGAAGATCCCTGCTTGTGAACTTCAGCGAATCTGTGGTCTGCTAAGAGCACGTGTGTGATATTGTACTGTTGACTACAGATGCTTATTTTTCTGGAGAGAGTCTACAGCTTCCATTAGATTCCAAAGGGCCCTGCTCTATTCTAGTGCTTCCCCGTGGCATGTGTAGGGAGGGCGAGGTGTTTCTCCAGGGATTGAATGAGGAAAGAAAACCATGTTGGGGGGATACTTCTGGAAAAGCCGCTTCCTAGGGTTGCCACCCAGCCATGAAGAGCACTGGGGACATGGTTGGCTGAGAGAAGCTCTCCAGCTAGGGGAAGGTTAGGAGTGTGTAGGGAACAAAAGATACAAGTTGGGTGACTCATCAAGTCCTTCAAAGACAGAAGACTTATCGCTCAAGATTCCCTTACTACACCAGTATTTTGAAGTGGATCCTTTAGGCTTTTTCCCCCCAATAGTGGAAGAAGGGTGTTTCTCTAGTCACTTTAGGAGTGGTGGCTCTGCCCTTACAGGCGACCGCATGTCCTTGCCAAGGGAGGCACTCAGTGTCAAGGGGTGACAATTTTGGATGTGTGCGTGGTCTTTCCTATGATCATTTTCCTGGCTTTCAGCTCAAAACCACTTCTATGGGAGGTGGCTCTGATGCTACTTAATGGAAAACAATGATTCTCTTAAGGAAATAATTCCCTGGTAACATTTCCAGTTTCAAAAAGGGGGGAGAATATATACACACACACTTTCCCCCTTATTTGGAACTCTATTTTAGTTTAGAAAATAAAATTAATTACAGCTGCATTCCTAGAGTAAATAAATAAATAAATAAATAAATAAAACAAAACAAAACAGGTGGAATCAAGCAGGGCTTGACCACAGTTTATGGAAATTCCTTTTCTATAATCAAAACACAATAAACAAAGAAAGCCCAGGATAATGTGAATGTTGACCTTTGCCTGTGGGCACCAAAATTTCAATGCTCAATTTTCATGATTAGCTAATCTAAATGATTTCTTTTCTGGCTATGACTACTTGAAAGAATTCCTAAGCCAATACCACTTTTTATCAACAAAAAACAGAAAGTGAGAAAATAAATAAATAAAACAGCAGCCCCCCACCCCCAGCTTTATTTTCTACTTTTTTTTCCGACAGTCTAAGATGGTATCAGTAATACTCCATGCCTCTATCAGAAGGGGTGGATTTTCTTAGTGCCGTATATATTCGAGTATAAGCCGAGTTTTTTGGGCACAAAATTTGTGCCAAAAAACCCGAACTCGGCACAAAAAAACTCGGCTTATACTCGAGTATATACGGTATTTTAAATGACCCAACATAACCGTCCAGAATCTACAACATTTAGTATCCCTTGAGAAAGGACTTTAAGAAATCAAAGACTCACATTATCTATAAGTCAAAGTTTTGGCAAGTAAGAAGTCCTGGTTGATCCAATTATTTTTGGCAGCGCATCATTACACCTCAGACTGATCATGAACACAGTGATCTATATTGTATAATTTCCCACATTTATCAATACAAACTGCATTGACCCTCAACCTGAGAATGTGCCAAAAGTAGGTACAGGAAAGAACTCTATGCCCCAGCTGTAGTTAGTGTCCTCACAAAGTCTTCCAGCTGAGTCATGGACAGCCCCAAATTTCATGAGGATACACTCCATGTTAGAACTGGGCCCATCTTTTAAAATCTCTTATTTTATATAAATATATGAAAGGCTTACCCGAGGACCCACAGCACAGTAGGGCCAAAGACAATCGTAGGATAGAGATGTGGTGGTTCTCAGTCTCATGCTCTAGACACTAAAAAGCAAGTGGGATGTCAACTCCATTTTAAGACATAAAAATTCAAGGTCAACTGCTGTCACTAGAGGGTTTCTGCTCCCTGTTAGAAGGGTCTCACGAGAGCACGCTGAACTCAGAATTCCCACTGCTCCCCAAGAAGGACATCCACACGGGCAGTTCAGAGAAATCGTGCACACTTCTCCCTCTCCCCACCTTGATATCCTGATTCAGACTCTCAGCAGAGCTTGGCTGAGTCCTGCAAAAGCCTCCAACCTGATCTTCCAGATCCACTCACTTCCATACGGCTGGCAGAGCCATCTTTCTTTTTTTTTTTTTTCTTTTTTTTTTTTTTTGCAAAAAACTGGTAGCTTTTATTGTATAAAATTAAAAATGTCTATGTCAACATAATTACCATAAGTAAAGACAAAAGACTAAAAAAAAACTTTGAAATACACATGGTGAACTACAGCAGAGCCATCTTTCTAGACACATATTTTGCTTAATATGCTTCCATGGCTCCCCAGGGCTGGCGGGATAAAATGCAACCAAACTCATGCATGGGGCACAGAAAACCTAGCCTCTGGCCTTTGCTCACCTCTGGTCCCTCTCTCCCTCCACTCCAGCCACACTCTTTCTGCTTAACATTTTTAATGAGCTTCAGGTCAGAAGTAATGAGAGCATTTCCTATATTGCCATATTTTCGTTTTCTTGACAACCTCATAAGGAAGGAACTGTTATTAACGAAATTTTAGAGATGAAGAAATAATCTTAGAGATTTAGACATGTTCAGAAGCTAGAAAGTGAAGGAGTGGTGTCTGGAATCCAAGCTTCTCTGACCTCTAAGCACCAGCTCCTGGTAACCCCCTCTGCACCTTCCCTTTCAAGTGTGAGGATAGAAATCAGGACCCTCAGAAGGGGCCCCCAAGCCCTCTCTACCCTTCTGTTCAATGCTGACCTAAGCAACTTGAGTGAGCTATACTTTTCAGTCACCTAACACATGATGTGTGCTACCTGATGACACCTCTCACCACAAACCGTAACCACACGCTCACATTCTCCTCTCTCCCTGATGGTGCACTTCTTAAGCAGGATGCTTTTACACCTCACTGTATTCCTAGCCCTCAAAGCCAGGCCTGGCATGTAGTGAGCACTGGATTGTCCTGTCCAGCGGTCCCCAAGCATCAGCTCCTCCAAGGCACAATGAGAATAATAAAGCCTATGTCAAGAGCCTTTCATAAAGCTAAAGTTGTCCAAATATTTCCATGTTGCAGTATTTTTATTTATCTCATAAAATGATGGCAACAGTTGTATTCTAAACTTACATAGTTGATTGTGAGATTTTACTAGTTTGTGACTCTCTAGAAGTCAAGGAGCTCCTCACCCAGTCAGTGACTTTCCCAGGGTTGGGGCCGAGCTCCAAGTGCAACACGGCTTTTCTGGCTCAGGCCAGTGCCTTCGGCTGCACCTGCTGCCACTCACTCAGTTCTGCTGTAAGTCTCACTTCCCATCCACAAGGGGGGCTCAAGATTTTCCCAAAAGAGTGAAGGAAAGCAATCTAATTGGGGCTGTAGGAATGTTTTAGGGACTAGATGTGATTTTAGGAAGATGATTATGATAATCAACCCTTCAAACTGTCAACAAGGTTTAGAATTGGAGAAATCTTGACAGCAGCCAGGATGGCCACTGCTGTCAAGGACATGCCATGCTGCCCTGCACAACTAGACACACCTCTGGCTCCTCCCCTGAATCATCCACTGGCCCCCAGAGGATGTTCTCAGAGGAAAGAGCCTGGGCCCGAGGCATCCAGCATTCAGATACACTTTCTCCTGGTAACTGCAGAGCTTCTGGTACAACATTTATGTTACCTAACTGTTTTGAATTATGAGCAAAGAAAAACCAACCGGCTTCCAGTTCGCCATCGCCCTATTATATATCAGACACAAAATTCACGTGTTAAAAATACTACATAACTAAAATAAAAGTACATTTCTTAAATGATATAAGCAGCTGCTTTCCTGGGGGGGTGAGTAAAAATGTAAGAGTGGAATGAAGTAGCTCAGCTTATAAATTTCGGGAGGCCACATTTGCCAAACAAGGTTAAAAGTCTTTGATAGCTGGGCTGGACTGCAAGCCCTGATCCATCTGCCATATTTGCAATGAAGTCATGAGGTTTTCTGCTCTGTTGTCGAATGTGTTGCCAAGAATCCAACAGATGATTTCATTCCACGATGAAGGAGGAAAACTGAAGTGGAGTCTATTAAGCACTTTCATCTGACAATAAAAATGAGTTAATGGCTAAAATGTGTTTTTGAAACGTTTTAACACTACAAGTAATAGCACTCAAGTGGGAAAATGCCTGAATATTCTCATCCATCATTAATACCATGGTGTCCCTCAAAAGGGCTTGGCATCCTCTGTGGAATGCAGGCTGTTAGATTCCAATTGTAAGCCAATCCATAGAGATTCTCAAAAAAAAAAAAAAAAAAAAACTTACCAAGACACCATTATGGAGTTGAACAATTATTAAATAAGTACAGGTTTAAAATAGCTCTTTCAATACATATCTCAGTTCAGTTTTCTAAAATAGACTATTACCTCATCATAGCTAACTTTCCCATAAACATTAATATCGAGACAGCAAAAAGTATCCAAGAAATCAGATTCATTTCTAGGGAGTGAAAGTCAGTGTATCCCCCCAGTTTCAAATGCCAGTGAGTATGGAAGCAATCAAAGTGGGGCTTAGTTTGGGGCCAGCCCACCGCTGGGAAGTCATTATGGAATTTGTTCCCTTTCACTTTCAAAATCCAGAACATGCTTATGAGGGAAACTGCTTGAAAAGTCTGCTTCTCACCTAGGAGGCTGTCAGTCTCAGCCCACCCAGGCCACTTGTACCCAATTTCAAAGGGAAGGAGACCCGGGAGACACAAGTGCTTGAAACAGTGTTCACTATGGTGTAATGTGGGGCAGGTGGTGCCACCTCACTTCAACGTCTTCATCTTCAGTCTAGAGAAGGAGAGGGAAGGCCTAGGAAGTGACCACAGTGGGCTGCTCTGACAGTGGTTTACATTAACAGGCTGTCAGTTCTCTTGGGCTGTAAGCCTCTGGGTTTGCCAAAATTCTTTTCTGGTTATTTAGATAGACAACAGCCAGGACCCCCCACCCCCCTGCTGCAGACAGCACGTGGCTCAGCAGGTGTGCTCAGAGGATCGAGCCCTTCTCCCAGATGGTCAGGGGCTGCTTCCCTGTCCACGCTCATCCCCCTGCCTCTTCCAACTCAAGTCTCTCCCTTCTCCATCTGACTTCATATGCTGGTCTCGGCATTCTTTCTTCCTACCATTTCTCACCCTCTCTGGCAAGACCCATGTGACTCCAACTCTGCCCATATGCTGAACCTTTGGGCCCCACCCTGGAGCTCTGTCTCCAGCTCCAGGCCCACAAATCTAAGTGAAGATCCCACAGGCCCAGAAACCCTCACTTTCTGCCCTCCTCAAAGCTCCTCCTCCTCCCTAGTCCAATGGTGAATGTCATCACCCAACTGTATAAGTCCCAAATCTGAGCGTCATCTGAGGTTTCCCTGCCTGCTTTGCCCTTCATGTCTGTTCTCCCATCAAACTTTCAGTTTAACTTCCCACATCCCGTCTGGATTCCCTCCTCCGCCCCCTCTTCAGGCTTCCCCTCGGTGCCATGAGTCCTTCTAACCCCCAGTCCATGTCCTCATCTCCCTCCCCTCCCAATACTCCCACACTGGATACTGCAGGCCCTCAGATCACTCACCAGTTTCTGGACATGTTACAGGAATTGTTGTGCATAAAAGAGCGCTGGTGAATTAAATCTCTATTTCTGTTATCTACCAATAGAAGCTAGACCAAAAAAAAAGAAAGAAAGAAAGAAAGAAAGAAAGGAAGGAAGGAAGGAAGGAAGGAAGGAAGGAAGGAAGGAAGGAAGGAAGGAAGGAAGGAAGGAAGGAAGGAAAAGGAAAAATAGCACTTTCTCTTTACCTCTCTGCCTGGCTTTCATTCCCTGGGCAACTATATGATGCATTTGCTCTTTAAGTGTCTATCTCAGCTTGCAGCGTTCTCTGTCAGGCGGTCAAAAACAACGCAGCAGGCTGTGGCTCAGGGAAGTGAGGTGCTAGTGAAAAGAGTCCTTCTGGGAGGTGAAAGCCCCTGCAGAATCCCACGGCCCCAGGGTCATGGACTGACTTGGTTCCTCCTAACTCAAGGTTTTCAGGTGCTGAGATTTTTTACACTGGGGCCCACCTGGGTACCTAAATAATCTTTGGAATCACATGTCTAAACATCTAGGGCATTATTGCTTAGGTCAAATTTATTTTCAGAGTGGGGGATGTCAACAATTATATCAGTACAAAAAACTAATAAATCCAACAAAAGCCAAGTCACATAATAAAAACCTGGAGAATCTGAGGCCAAGAGAAGTTGGCATGCTCTGTGAAATCTCCAGCAGCAAGAACATCCAAAGTACCAAAACCTGTCTTAACATCTCAGAGACGTGTGTGTCTCTGCCTTTGTTTCTAGCTTCTGAGCAAATCAGAGTAAACTTCACTGCAAACACAATCAATGATTTAAAATGTAAGCCCTGGCTTGAACCCCAAGCAAGCCATGAAGACCATCAGCCTAAGGCTGGGACAAGAACGGTGGCTGAAGGGACAGCAGCAGAGCGGTGGGAGACAGCTTGTCACGCAGGGTTTGTGTGGGGCTGCACCGGAGACACTGGACTGGAGCACGGAGGGATGGGACACACACCTGACGAGTGGAAGAAACGCATGCTTAACAGAGACACTGCCTAAGCTGGCTATCAAATAAAGGTGGGGATAGTTTTTTACTTGGTATCCTGGGCTACAAAACCTGGCTCTACGTGCTTACTTACACTGCAGCCCCTCTGGGGAAGCTCCTCTGAACACTGTACTTGGCTCACACCAGAACTTGGACAGTACTAAGGGCTCTCACCTACTTCTTTCTTCTGTGACTTCCCTCTTGCTGTTTCTTACTTTTCTTTCTTTCTTTCTTTTTTTCTTTTTTTGACACAGAGTATCACCCTGTTGTCCCAGGCTAGTGTGCTATGGCATCACAGCTCACAGCAACCTCAAACTTTTGAGCTCAAGTGATCCTCCTGCCTCAGCCTCCCTGAGAAGTTGGGACTACAGGTGCCTGCCACCATGTCTGGCTAGCTTTTCTATTTTTACTAGAGATGGGGTCTTGCTCTTGTTCAGGTTGGTCTTGCACTCCTGAGTTCAAGCAATCCAACCCCCCACAATCTCCCAGAGTGCTAAGACCTCTCTTAGTGTTTCCTTTGCCTGGAACACCCTTTCCTTCTCTGCCTGTGGGTGTCCACTCTATCTGTCAACTAAATGAAATACCATTTCTTCCTAGTAACCCTCTGTCTTGCTGTGGATTCTTTCAAGGGCTGTGTCTGATTCACTCTCATCAGATTAGCCATTTCCGTCCCTCCCCCCAATCCAGGCACCACTCACAGGCTGGACACGTCACACTGTCACTCACAGTGGCTAAAATGGGTTGCAAGTGTCGTTTTAGTGGTCACAGCATAGACGTCACCCCTGAGCACAGGAAATAGTCATCCGTGAGAGGAACAGGCCAGAGAAAAATAAGCATTTCTCCAAATGTAAACATTTTGGGGTGCTTGACCCTTTTGTTTTAGAATCACAGGCTACTTTGAGAATCTGAGGAAAACTGGCTTTCTCAGAAAAATGCACAAATGTACAATGAACACGCTGGTGCCCAGGGACAGAAATCCCTCTTCTATTTTAAAATCACAAATTTCATTAGTCAAGTCAAATGAGGAGGGTGTTTCCAAGCATGTGGACCATGGATGAAGCCATTCTGAGAAGGAAAGGGAATCGTTTAATGCGAACAGCAAGAGACCTTGGCAGAGTCAGTGTAATTTTGGATCAAAGCTTCCCATGTCGGTAAAATGCAAATTGTAATACTCCCTTTTTAGTGTTGTTAGTAGGGCAAGATGATGTAGATGAAGTACTTAGTGTGCGCCCCCTACTTTGCATCTGAAAGACTGCAACCACTGTGCAATAAGTCACTTCCCTTTTAGCAATAAATTCTGAGCTGCTGCTTTGGAGTGGACTCAGACCACGGCCTCCGTGAAGAGGTGAAGCTGGGTGCTGACGGCTGCTGTGGGTTCATTTGCATGGCTATTAATCATACAAGAGCCCATTTATGACAAACACAGGTCACTCCCTTTGCATGACAGGCGCACAGGCCCACAGAGCCCCATTATCCAAAAAAAAAAAAAAAAAACAAAGAAAAAAAAACCCAGAGCATTGTGGAAGACACGGGCGAAGCCGAGTGCACACACACAAGCAGACATTGTAAGACTGTTTGCACAACCCCGCCGTGCTCCTCGAGGATTTCCTGCCAAGGAGACATTTAGATCTCACAGAGTTGGTCGCAGACATTTGCTCATTTTCAACATGGCTTCAGGCAGTGTGTTGCAGAAACCCTGTGCCTGGTCCCCTCTGCTGGCCATCCCTGGAACTGCATTCCAGGTCTGAGGGTCCTCAAGACCCTAGGTTGTTCTACCCCTTCTCTAAAAACCTCAGTGCTGCAGGCATGAGCTTAGGAATCTGGAGAGCCTGAGTTTAAATCTCAACACCTCAACTGCAACATGTGGTTACCACAGAACCTTGAGTAAGTTATCTCTGCCTTCAAACCTTACGTTCTAGCTGGAGATCACATATGTTTCTGCCACAGGACCTTTGTACTTGCTAGTCCTGCTATCTGGACTACTTCCCTAATATATCTGCATGACTTTTCTTGCTAACTCCATTCAGGGTTTATTTTTTAGTGGAGCCCAACCTAACTGTTCTGTCCAAAATAGTGCTTCACCCCACCTTCTGTCATTCTCTTTATTTTCTTTTCAATAGCTCTCACCATTGACATTATACCTCCCCCAACTCCTAGCATAGGGCCTGACCTTACACATAATAAGAATGTGACAGATCCATGCAGAATGTATGAAGACATTCATTGATAAACACATCCTCTATGTCCTCTGCAGCTTCTCCTCTTAAAACTTGGGTTTTTCTTTCTAAATCATAGGGGAGGAGAAGTTCTCAGATCATCCTGGTATTTTGGTCACACACTCTCACTGGTAAAAGCATCTACTACTGTGTAGTATCCAGAACTGTTTCTAGGCCCCTGAGTGTGGTCTGAGCAGCGGGACTCCATCTGTCTTCCATCTGGACATTATACCTCTACTGATGCAATCCAACATGGCGTTGAGGAATTTTGGCATGCAGAGCACACTGCCAATATGTATTGATTTACAGCCAACAAAACATGAAATTGAATACTTATTGCTTTTACTTTGTGAGCTGGATAATAGTGACCTCCAGAGAGAGTGAATATATTTTGTGCTAGGCATTGTGCTAACTACTTTACATATACTATCATATTTAATCCCCAAATCAACCTCACAGCATATGTGCTATTACTACCTCTGCTTTATAAATGAGAACACTGAAGTAAGGTGAATAATTTGCCCAAAGTTACTCCATGAATAACCAGTGGAACTGAGATTTGAACACAGCCCATCCCACTGTAGAACTCTCACTCTAAGCCACTATGTTAACCTGCTTGTTATGGACTCCAGCGCTGGATGTTTTCAGAAAACAAAATGGCTTAAGACATGGTGGCCTGTGGCCTCTGGTCAGGGCAGAAGGGTGGGGTCGCAGAAGCCACACCCAGGCAACTATTAAACAACTTGGGCGTTGAACTGCCTGGTATTGAATAAGGTTTTTAAACCAAATCAGGGTAGAGGAAGCCAGGGAAAGCTTCCCGGAGGAGCTAAAACAGGACCTGGGTTTTAAGAAACTCAGAGGAGGCTCATCTGGATAAGAATTTTAGAGAAGTAGTAATTTCAGGGGAAGAGAGCTCTGTCCTATTGAGGGACGCCATGAAACCATAGAACAGGAAAGATGCTCTGGGGAGTAAAATGGCAGAGACTTGGGAAATATGGCTAAGGACTATCACACAACCTTTCAAATGGACACTCTTGACCAGAAATGTGGCTTGGCCCTTCTAGGCAGGTTGGAAGGTGAATGTGTAACCCCGGCCTGAAGGACACGGAAGATACTGACTATACAGAGAGTCACAGGCTTTGTGTCCTAAACCTACTTCAGTCACTTACTTGCTACGGGACCCTAGGTAAAGTCATTCCCGTGTTCTGAGTCTCACTGTTATCTGTAACCCAACAGGACTGGGCCAGATGATCAGGTAAACCTCCTCCCTGTCCCAGCAGTCTAGGGTCTTATACAATGAGAATATCACCAATCCCCAAATATGGATTCATGCAACCTAATATCAAACCATGAGCTAAGTTAATTAGAAATAAAATGCAACTTTAGTTTCAACAACAGAACTGCAGACCAGCAGTACTTCCCATGAGCATTTGTAGTCTTGTTCCTACAAGCTCTATGGATTTCAAGTTGTTGATAAAGGCCAGGATGATAAAGATATAGCACTTTCGAGTATACCACTGTATCAAAATTGGCTGCTGCTATAATCAGGGAGAACTACAGAATTGATTTCTATGAAAAAGCAGTAATTCAGAAATCTGGTGGAATGGCTAAACTAAGGAAAGTTGTTCCCAAGTCCTTTTGCACTTTTAAAACATTAAATGTCATAAAATGCACCAATACGCTAACCACAAATCATGTTCACATAGTCAGTAAAGCTTGCTCTAGAGTACCCATATGAAGCAATACTTGGACAGCCTGGTTCAATCTATCATGTGTACTCAAAAATATACCATGATATTTCCCTAATTCAGACTTTTTCTCTTGAGACTGTTAGAAGAAATTAAGAACCTGCCTATATTCCCTGCCCTCAGAGCCCAAATTAGGTCTCGCTGCGATGAGAATAAAATTGTAATATTAGTATGCTAGGTTGAGAATGGCATGCAAAGATCAAAGCTATATCCCTTGGCTTTCCAAAAGATGCTACAAGATGACGAAAAGCTCTCAAGGCCTTAGAAGCCCATTTAGGCTTTCAGTTCTAGCATTTAGTTGGAGTACATTATAACCCTAGTCAAATTTCTAGAAATTATAACCAAAAATGTTGTACAGTTGACCTGGCTCTGCTTAGATTTCTGTCTACTCAAATTTCAATTAATTTCAAATTAATTCAATTCACATGATCCCCTTCCCCACCCAAAGCCAACACCCTCCTTCACCTTGGCTATTTTCCCCCAAGGTAGGACTGACTTGTTCTTTCTTTTGCTTTAATATATATTCCCTGCATATGCTGTATGTATTTCTACCAAAAAATTAAGTCTTAGGAAATGCACAGGTCTACTGTGCTTCCTGAGGGCCAGGACAGCCTTCCTCAGGCTTGTCCTCCACACTGGGCACGATTCTTGATACAGTACAAAAAGCTGGAGGCTGGTCAACAGAAGGAACATAGGAGCATCACTCTTTTCAGAGACTAGAGCTGAAGAAATCATAGTCTCTGAGGCCTGGGACGAGTAAGGGTGAGAAGCCAAGTTCAAAGACAACTCAAATGGGAAGAAGCATCCGGTGGGGATTTTCCCTGGGTACAGTCAAAGCCTTTGGGGAAGAGGTGCCAAGGGATGACTCATTTGGGCTGGAAGAACCTGGGAAGTTTCCTGCTGGAAGACGGGGGCGAGGGACAAATGCCCAGTGAACATCCTGCCACTCTGAAGTCCGTGAGCTATGAAGAAGGAGCCTGAGGCTTTGCCGTGGGCCCTGCAGCAATCATGCCTGCTTGAGGGTGGTGGGAACAAGGGGGTGTGGAGTGACATCTGTCAAAGACTCAGCTCTAGGCTCTGTTGGCAGCTCCTGGTTGTCATGTTAGAAAGGAGTAGTGGGACCAGGTTTCTTGTATGGCTCTTAAACATGCTCCCAAGGCACTGAGGCCTGGCCTAGACCTTCTTGTGGGGATCATTCCCTGCCCTCTGCCCCTGGCCCACAAGTCCGCCCAGCTCATATCCAAGTTCCTGTCACACCAACCAACTTGCCTGTCCCTCCCTGAACTGGGGGCTGGGAGTTACTTTCGATTGACTCCACTCAGGCCACCCAGGGAATGTGTGTCCACTGAATAAATGAACAGTGATGGTGTGAATGCCAAAATCGGTATCCAAGTACCTTCTGACAGAGGCCCTTCCAGGAAACTATCTAGAAAGAGAGAAAGGAAGGAAGGCAGGACAGGTCGGTGGGACAGGAGAAAAGAATGAGAGGAGGAAGGGAAAATGGAAGGAAGGAAGAAAGGAAGGGAGAAAGAAAGGAGAAAAAAGGAAAGAAAAAAAGGAGAAGGAGGGAGAAAGAGAGAAAGAAGGAGGGAAAGAGGAAGGGGAGGAAGGAAAATTGATCCACCACGTTCCCACCTAGTTTAATGAAAATACAGCCAGTAAGTGTCAGGCACATAAAGAAGCAGACACAGATTCCACGCCGTGCTTCAAAGTTAAAAGAAAAAAATTGTGAGTCATCAGAAAAGTGAAATATGTTCTCAGTGAAGCAAAAATATACCTCTGAAAACAGAAGAGCAGGATTTGAGAAGCGCCTGCTTCCCACTGCTGAGCTGAGATGGCCAGAGACTCATTTTCACAGAGTAACCTGCAAAACCATTCCTGTGTGGGCTCCTGCATCAGAAAACTCTGATCAGCCTCAGAAGGCTAAGACATGGGAAGTCCAATCCCAAGGTCAAGCATGGCAATGTCTCTCCCACCAAGTGGAGGTGAACTCACATTTTGTGGATGCACCTTCAAATCAAAATCCCTCCCCCGCAAGAACGCTGAAGGCTGCGGGACCCCAAGCATTTTCAGAAGTGGGACTTCGTGCCTTTCACCACTGGACAGGTGGGCCAGTGAGGAGCCAGCTGCCAGGTGAGGACCCTGTACTCTTCAGGCCCCTCTCCTAATGTATCCTAGAGCTGACACAGAGAGCCTTGACACTGCATTTGCCCAGCACTTGTTCCCCCACTTCTGTGGAGGCCATTGGCTGTCAAACAGTCATTGTCAGATGAACGAGCTAACAGCAGGTATCTGCCAAGTTACCCTGCACTCAGTGTCACTAAGTGCTGTACACAAACATGTTCATAGTTCACACAGTAACGCTCAAATGCAGGTAAGTAGTTTTAAGAGTTACTATATTATAGCATACTTCTGCTAAAATAGGGAGCTTTTCTTTGTGCAAAAGTAAGAACTTGCAGTTAAGTACTTTATCCACTAAGGGGCATTATCATCTCATATTACACATGCCCAGATCTGGTCAGTTAAGGGATTTAGTAAAAAAGCATAACTTAAAAAAAAAAAAAAGAAAGAAAGAAAGGAAAAGAGAAAACAAAGAGATAGATTTCAACATCCTAAGTATTTTTTATATGTTATTCTCCACAGTAGCAAAAAGTGTTTTAAATCACAGTTGGATAGCCTAGTTTACTTAATGTAGTAACTCAATTCCTGCTTGAAGGTCATTTCAAAGTCATTAGTCTTAGCCACTTTGCCAGAACTGGAGTCATGATTTTTTTAGAAGGAAAAATTAATAGATTCAACCATTTGGCTTAGTAATCACACTCTCCGGGCCATTCAACTAATTTTTTTAAGTTGTGTTTTCCACTGAGGAAAACACCCATCTTATGGCTGAATCAACTTTACTCCAGTTACAAAGTGTTATATGAGAAAAAAGAAACAAAAAAACTTGAGAACATATCACAGGGTTACCAAAATGAGTTTTTATAGCTCATTTTAACAAAAATTCCACTTAAAATTATATTTGGGGTCTGGAAAGTGCTGTGGAAATGAGAATTAAAGGCAGTTGGAAATCGTCTATTTGTGATCTGTACCCCTTGTTTCCACAGAGGACGCCCCGGCAGGAAACTTACAGTACACAAGAGAAGGCAGCAAAGACCGCCTGGAACTTCCCTGTTTAGGTTGATCCACCAAGACCACAATTAAACCAAACAAACAAATGCACAAAGTTTATCTCCGAATTTACATTGAAGCCCAGCCCTGTTCTGGATGACTCAGCCACGCTCTGTCCTAATTTAAACTTTCCCCTGCAGCCGAGGTTCCCAGGCTGGTGTCTGTGGCCACAGAGGCTTCTACGTTGGAAAGTTGACCTTCATCCTGCGAGGGCTAGCGAGCCTCACAGACGGCTCAGGCACTGTTTAGGCTACTTCTTCATTCCATGTGAAGACAGCAAACCGGTACTCAGACACAGGCCTCCAGTGGCTCCTCAGTTTGGGCCATCTGAGAAGCCAGCTCAGCAAAATCATCCCCCGTCATCTGGAGCCCAGTGGAAGGCAGAAAACACCCAAATGAGGGAGCGCAGAGATCCCCACTCACTGCCCATCCTCCAGCCTTATGGCCTTGGCAAAGTGCCAGGCCCCTTTCCTTGAATCCCTACTGAGGCCCAGTCTTTTGCCAGCTTTTTTTAAACCTCAAAACCCCTCTGCAAAGTTTCTTCAGGTAAGGAAATGGAGTCCCAGTGGGAGTCTGGAACTTGTCATGACCTTCTGTGTGACTTCCTTGCACGGACCATATCATGCTCCAAACAGGTCTCAGTCATTCTTATTCATGAAGGACCTCTGACAATGAATCTCCCGTCATAACTTACTAATTTACGACCAAATACAAAATGGCTCTTTTCTGTGAGTTTTCTTGGCTCTTGCTACTCTAAGCATGACCTGGGGACCTGAATCACCAGCCTCCATCTGGGAGCTTGATAGAAACGCAGACACCCTGGCCTCACCTCCAAATCTGAGTCACCATTGTAATAATAGATGCCCTAAGTTTGGGAGCTGCTGCACTCCACGGAAGATTGGAAGCTCCAGCATTAGGTCCCCTTTTCTTTCTGTATCTCACGAGCACAGAGAAGGTTGTTTTAGGACTGGCCACTAAATCTGGAGTTCCTCTCCCACGGCTTACTCTGCACTTTCTTTTATAAGCAGTCTCATTTATTGATCCCAGTTGGAGCAGACGGGAAGTTTAAAATGTAACCAGGTGGGGCCAGGCTTGGTGCTAAACACTTTCCATACAGCACTTCAATCCTTGACCTGGGGCTGGATGGCGGCAGCCTCTTCCCTCCTTCCATGACCAATATTCCAAGCAAGGAATCAGTCCCAGACTCAGTTTTCTTGCTTGATGAAAGGATTAGACAGATGCTAGACCAGATGATCCCTCAGATCCCTCTACAAGTAAGCTGTATGAAATTCCCAAGGCACAATTCTCTTACAAATCTTTGTTACAACAGAAAATCTAGATTATAAAATGCAACTCAAAAGCAGAAAACAATCAACTTATTGTATGTGGTTATTAATCTGGCCCTACTATTTTGTCGTGCGCTGACCAGGCAGCAAAGTCTCTCTGAACTGATCCCAACAGTGCAGCCACTTGGGCTGCCCCAGGTGCAACCAGGGAGGTGCGGAAAGCAGAGGCGCCAGGAACCACCTTCCTTTCTCCACAGGCGGGTTGGCATGGTGACGACCAGGACAGTCTTCACTTGATTCCTCTCTTCCCTGTCTCTCTATTATCACTGTGTGAGATCTTGCCCCAGAAGGATAGAGAAATCCTGGGAGTGAGGTCTGATGTCACAGCAGAACAAGCCAGTCTTTGTCGGTCCTTCAAGGGGACAAGGCTAGCCAGGCTCAGGCCACACAGAGGAGGCCTGTGAGCTCAGCCTGTGAGCTCCCCCAAGGCCTGCTCTGTCCCTCACAGTGGCAGTGGGGACCCTCGATTGGCACGTCCCATGTTCCTGTCCTCCCCTGACTCCAGAGCTGAGCACAGTGGTGGAATCTGCTCCTGGGACTCACAGGCATCTATACAGAGAAGGCTCTAAGCAGAACTTACTGCCCACACCAGCACCAAAAAATCCCTGCTGAACAATTCCTCCCTCCTCAGCTGGGTTCCCTCCCTCCCATCTGTAACGGCATCCTCTCCCTAAGTCACCCTTTGTCAACTCCTCAGGTCACTGATCCTCGTCCCAGGATCCTGCTCCCATCATGACTCTGGGTATCCTCTGAGAAGCCTTCTCAGGTTTAGAGAGCTTCCTACTCTCTGGGTCCTAAGATGCTTTTCTTTGGGTGTTCTAAGGGCACAGAGTGCCACATCCTAGTGGTGTGACATGTATTCACCTGAGGTGCTGACCTCAGCTTTGTAGCTCTATAGTCTACAACCAGTTTTATACCTGCAAGATGCTCCATAAATAGTCATTAAAGGACTGAACCTACATCCTGCCCCAGAAGCTCATTTTTAATAGACAATTCAACCGAGGCTTTAGTGCAAATAAAAATAGCTAACACGTATGGAGTCCTTACAGTGCACCAGGCCCTGTGTTAAACGCTTATGTACATTAACTCATTAATTACCATAGCAACCTTAGGGGGCTGGTGTTAGTACTTTTCTCATTTTGCAGATAAAGGAAACTGTCCTGTGGAGGTCTGATAACTCAGTCAAGTGCATCAGCTGGCAGTGGGCACATAATTCAAGCCTGGGTGCCTGTTCCCAACCACACTATGTGGAATCACATGGTGATGAACGCAAATCTCAGCTGAACCTACTAAGAACGCATGGCACTTGGACTCCTGAAGCTAGGTGTGGGCTGCTCTGCAGCTGTCATCAAACTGCTGGGCTCCCTGTATTACACATTATGATAACTGAAGACTACTCTTTCAGAACAGACAGCCATGACCCTTCTTCCTTGACCACCAGTGCAGTTAAGGCTCCAGACCTAGAGAAAATCAAGAGCTCACATTCTGGATAGAAGGTCCGGGGAGAGGCACTGATGAGCAAGTAGGATCCTCAGAGGAAGCACTCTGCACCGTCCCTGCCCCTGGGCTCCTTCTTTTTTTCTTTCAGATCAGTGCAGCCTCCACCCCCAGGTTGGTACGGCCTTCATCCCCAGGTCAGCACAGGCTCCACCCCCAGGTCAGTGCAGGCTCCACCCCCAGGTCAGTGCAGACTTCACCCCCAGGCCAGTGCAGGCTCCACCCCCAAGTCAGTGCAATCTCCACCCCCAGGTCAGTGCAGCCTCCACCCCCAGGTTGGTATGGCCTTCATCCTCAGGTCAGTGCAGGCTCCACCCCAAGGTCAGTGCAGCCTCCATCCCCAGGTGAGCATGGCCTTCACCCCCAGGTCAGTGTGGCTTCCATCCCTAGGTCAGTGCAGCCTCCATATCCAGGTCAGTGCAGCCTCCACCCCCAGGTTGGTATGGCCTTCACCCCCAGGTCAGTGCAGGCTCCACCCCCAGGTCAGTGCAGCCCCCATCCCCAAGCAAGTGGGCTGGCAGCT
This sequence comes from Loris lydekkerianus, assembly GCA_963574355.1. NCBI lineage: Eukaryota > Metazoa > Chordata > Mammalia > Primates > Lorisidae > Loris > Loris lydekkerianus. The sequence continues at coordinate 18,488 of CAUYPK010037438.1, read as the reverse complement.
CACAGCTCCATGCTGAGAAAGGCAGGCTCACTGTCAGGCATAGGCCAGACCCCCACAGGCAGGTTCTTCCAGAGATGAGTTGCATGGATGACAGAGGATTGATCAGTTCAAGGGACTGAGCGGGGTCATGGCTGTGCGGGGCTCTTGTACAGGGCTGGCAGCTGCCAAGATGAAGGCCTGAAGCAGGAGCGTGGGGGGCAGGCTGAACCTGTTGCACTCATGAACCAGGTCAGCTGTTCTGTATGGAGGGCTGATAGGGACTCTGCCTGCCCAGGGAGGCTAGAGGTCATTTCTCTCTTTTCAGAGGGGCTTCCCCCATATGGGGGTCCTGCCAGGCCACGTGGGATTCAACCGAACTCAAGGACTCTTTTGGGAGCCGGTCATTTTAAAGGTAAGTCAGAGATGGAAGCTGGACAATACAACCAAATTCCCCCCACAATTACCATGGTGAAGGGAAGAGGGTCGGCCAGTCAAGGTCAAATGGTTAGTCAGTGTCAGAGTTGGGGCTAAAACCTAAGTTAACTCCATATACCATGGTCATTTTTTCTTCCTCCTTTCCTCCTTACTATTTTTAAATAGTATCTATCCCTGTTACACTGAGAAGTGTCAAAAGCAAGCAGCATTGTGGGGTTTGGGGGGAGAAAGGAACTTTTTCCAGTTGGCTATCAAGGCAGGCTTCCTGGGGAGGTGGCCTTGGTGTAGATTCTCAGGACATTAAGGCTGCGGTAGGACAATGAAGGGTGGCCCAGGCTGGAGCAGGGGAGTGGCCTGGGTGCAGGGGAGGGACAGGAGGGTGCTACCCCTGAGGATACCATTTCTCTCCTCCCTCTTCCCAGCATCTTCTCTGTTTCTTTTTAAAAAATCTTTTTGAACTTCATCTTATATTAAAGAAAATGCTCACTCCCCCTGAGTACACCTTGGGTTTTAAAGAGAAAGTCGAAGAAGATTCTTCAAGGGCGAGAGAAGAAACCCCAGCGCATTAGGAGGAACAAATAGGGCCCTTAAGAATGAGAAACAAAACATCCCTGGCTGTGGTGAGGACACTGGTTCCCTGAGAGGAGAACTGAGGAGGAGGGCATGTCACAGGCCCACCTGTGTTTCCAAGCCCCGCACCGTTGAGATCTTTATGCCAACCAGCACTGAGGTCTGGTTAGATTCAGAAATGACTCCGAAAGGAGGGACAGCTGCCCAGTAACAAATAGAAGCAGCTTCGTTGTAAGGTAATGAGTTCCCTGTCCCCGGAAGCATGCAAGCAGATCTCTGCAAGCCAAGATGTAGCTTTCGGAGCCCTCCCGGACATGTGCCTCTCTGACCCTGCAATGGGATGCCACTGCTCTGTCTAGTTCTGCAGTTTGGAGTCTAGGTGAGAACCGTGGCCAAGAACAATTCTTTGTTTCAGAACCTTCCCCTTGGTCCATCTGAAGCCCCACCTACATGTGGAGGGGTGACACGCAGCAGGCACAGTCAGGAAAGAATTTGAATCCTGAACTGACTGGGGCTCAGGCAGGTGACGTCATTTCTCTGCACTTGTTTCATATTCCATGCCTGGCCCCAAGACTCCCTCCTGGTGTGTTATGAATGCCCAAGACCAAGCCTTGGCCTGAGGAAGTGTGCAGGTGGCAAGGCTGGTCCTAATCCACCCATTCATCTTGCAGCCAGCAAGAGGGACAGGAGATGGACTGTGTTGGGCTCTGTGCAGGGTTGTAGAATGAATTCTATATAACACACACACACACTCCTATATGTGCATATACCTGGACACATTCCTCTCTCTGCCTCTTTGAGAAGCAGCAGACCCAGTTTTCTGTAAGGCTGTGTTTTGCCACCAGAGAGCTATGGCGTAATCTGTGCTGTGACATCAAGGCTTCTGGATGGTGGGGATGGATTCTTCCCCATCTTCTTTCTACTTCTTTTCTTGGTCCTTTCATTCTATTCTGCTCATTAACACCTCCATGGGGTCAGAAAAGAGATCAACTCAAATTAGTCAATTTGTTTTTTAGTCAGTGCTGGGAACAAAGTGGGAGGATGAGGAGGTAGCCACTAATGGATTTTTAAAAAGCCCAGTCAAGGCATTATCAGTGCAGGATGAGCACTCTGGCTATCTCCTCCTCACTCATCACAGAGAATTAAAAGTTAGCTCCTATTCACAGAGCATGGCTCCACATCTAGAGTTTCTCTCTTGCAGCTCCCAACTCCTACTCATCCTTCAATGCCCAGTTCATATGGCCCCTCCTCTTGGAGCTGTCCCTGACTTTCTTGGGCAGAGAACACACTCTCTCCTCAATGTCTGCATCAATTTACTCACACTGGCATTCTTGCCTACAGTCTGCTCCTCTGACTGGTGACACCTCTGTCTTTGTCACATGAGTATGAATTCCTTGAGGTGCTGACCATATCCCATCTATCTTGACCTTCACAGGCCCAGCACAATATCTGGCCCAAGGTAGGTACTCAGGTATTCTCTGTTTAACAAATGCATACTTTTTATAGAGAATACTTTTTTTTTTTATTTTGTAAAGAAAAAGTTAGAAGTGGATATTAACCATTCATTGGGTAATAAGAAAATACAATAAGACTTAAATTCCATCATTTCTACTAGACTAGTATAACCTTTTGCCACCCACACCGTCCTATTAGAAACAGGGCTCGTGTTCTAACCATTTCCCAGCAATCTGTGTACTAAGACTGAATCTGAGGCACTGTCAGGATGAACCTTCACCGGGTCCTGTGGTGGGAAGCCCACTGTATTCATCCACTGTCAACAACCATCTTGTTCAGCCCACCTGAGTAAACTGATTTTATAGCTGAGGAAACTGTGATCTTATAATCATTCGAGGAGACATAAAATAAGCATTTTAAAGAATGAGGTGGGGGCAAATAAAATTAGACCTTTGCTATCTAGAGCTCCAATCTTACTGAGCCGTCCATCTCTGCTTAAAAAGTGTTGCAGCTCTAAGCTGTCCTCAGAATAGATTCCAGCCACATGGCCTGGCCTGGAAGGTTCCCCCTCTGTAGGAGTCCCCTGCTCTCTCAGACTCGCCTCACCACATTCCACAGCTCTGACAAGTGAATGCAAAGGTGCACTCCTTGCTTACACACCCCTCTGCCTGAGTACTCCTGACACCCTTCCTTGAAATGTTCCAGCCGCCCAGCTCTTTATCTGCCCGAGTGGAGAACACATGTCCCCAGGGAGCTTCTCTGGTTCCACCACTCGGTCTGGGTCCAGGCTGCTCCTCAGGGCTCCCTGCACACCCATCCTTACTGGACCACTCTAAGTGTTGTCCTGCCCAGTAATTAGTACATCTCCTGGTGAACCCATGAATGACTCAATCTAGTCATCCCCTAGGCCTAGCACAGGTGCTGACCTATGAGAAGCACTCAGATATAGCTGAATGAATTGATCTTCCCTCTACCCTGAAGGCAAGACTTGGCAATAGTCTATTGTGTAAGCAAATCCCAAGGGAATTGGGAAGCTTGACATGTGGGAGGTTCTAGTAGAAAATTTCTACTCTGGCAAATTGTTTCTACAATAGTCAAATCAGGACTACTGTTTACTTTCACCTCCTTTACCAATGCAACTTCCCCAGGAAGCCCCAACCCAGAATCAAGCCGTCAGTTCCCAGGGACTGGGGCTGAGGCTGATTCCCCTCCAGGATCTCAGGCACTGCTGGGCCCACTAAAGAGTTTTGAATGAATGACTAATACTCCACCAGGTAAGGATAGCCATCCTTATTTCTACATAGGAATGCTTCAGGGAAGAGACCTTTAAATGCTTCTAAATGCTCTGGGGGGAAAAAGAGGAATGGGCAGAAGAAACTCCAGAAAAGTCAGCCAGCACAGAAATACCTATGTCCTTCCAAGGGCCTCCGAGGTCTGGCACCACCTGGCCACTCCTCTTCGCCCTCTTCTGCCCTCGCCTCCTTCCACAGGCCCCACTTTCCTTCTGCTTCAATCTCATCAGCCACTTGTGGTTTGGCAAAGCTCAATCACAGTCCACCCTGAGAGTCTTCATTCCAGCTCTTCCTTGTAGTGTTGTTACCTCACTCTCTGCGGATCCTGCTCCAGTAATGCCTTGTCCAGGAGGCCCATGGCACATTATATAAAGCAGCAATGTCCGTTTGCCTCAACTCCCCTGCTGTCTGGCTGGCTTTCTTTCTCCCTCTCTCTCTGTTTAATTTTCTTTGTCTCCTATTAGTAAGAAATGATGCTCAGGTGAATCTCACTTATTAATCCTCACCAGCCTACAGCATAGAACATTCTGCCTCACCTTACAGGTGGGGACACAGAAGCTCAGGAATTTAAATAATCTAAGTAAATCACGGAACATCACCTTCTACTACCTGATGTAATATATGTACACTTATTACTTATTGACAATCCCTTGACCCTACTCAAGTCAAGCTTCATGAGAACAGTAACTTGGATTTGTCCTCTGCTGTTCTCAGGACCTGCCACATGCTGCCCAGTCCATGCTCCATAAATATGTGTTGACAAAATTGATGACCAGTTGAATGAAATCCCTGGAAATGCTAGCAGGTAAGGAAGAAATCCCTGGATGCATGTGAGCTTGAACCATAACTGTCTTGCTGAGTGCTAGGCCATGACATCTGCCCCAAATCAACTGGCCCATTTATTTGGGTCTTGGAAGTATGCTAGACTCAAGAGGAAAAGGCACTGGGAGGAAGTTAGTCTTCAGCTAATAACTCATGAGACAAAGAATGGAGTAAAGAGACTAGGGGAGTGTGGTGACCCTAAATTTGGATATGACAGAGCAAATGCCAGCCCAGAGAGACAGCTGACCAAGCCCAGAGAACAGACTGCAGTTGAAAGGGCTCTGAAAGGCTCTTCTCTTTAACATGCTGGGACCTAATGGTGTTTGTGAACAAAGCCTGCCCCTAGATTTTAGGTATAAGATTCCAATGGAATCCAGACAGGAGATCAAAGCTATATTTAAGTAGCTCGAAAAAAGGCTGGTGGGAGTGTGCCTGTGGCTCAAAGGAGTAGGGCGCCAGCCCCATATGCCAGAGGTGGCGTGTTCAAACCCAGCCCCGGCCAAAAACTGCGGATAAAAAAGACTGGGTGGGGAAGGAGCTAGCACTTGCTGAGGTCTCCTGTTAGTAAGAAATGATGCTCAGGTGTGATCTCATTTATTAATCCGCACCAGCCTACAGCACAGAACGTTCTGGCCCATCTTACAGGTGGGGACACAAAAGCTCAGGAATTAAAATTCAAATAATCAGCAAAATCACTGAACCAGGACATAGCAGAGCTGAGATCTGAAGCCAGGTCTCTTGATTCCCAAAGCTGTTCTCCCTCCACCTAAGAGAAAAGTGTTGATATTCCAGGGTCCCGGGAGATGAACCCTCACCAGATCTTTAGTCACCTGGAAGGAATGACAGCCTATAACAGGTGCAAGCCCAATGAAGACATTCAAGTAAATAGCTGTGGCCATATCCTTGCACATAAAAAGAAAAAGTATAACTGATTGGGAGGAGGTGAGAGGAGAATGGTAACAAGACAGAACCAGCATATTGGTGGCAGAAGAGGGCAACGGAGTGATTATCTGTAGCCCACCCACTGCAAATGCTCTTGAGTGATAACTTCATGAATTGGATTTGCCTTTTAAAATGTTACAGAAAGTGGGATGCAAGTCAGATTTCTAGCATGAGACTTGAATTTCATCTTAGGTTGGCTACAAAAGGACTTCTCCTCCTGCTTGTCTAAATCAGCTAGGCCAGGATGGGCAGAAAGCAACAATGACCAGCTCAATCATAAATGGGTTCTGCAAGGAAAAAGGACACTAAACCTATAGCTCCAATCTGCTCCTCTCCTGCTACTTTATTTTATCCCTAATACTCCAAAGACTCAAGACAACACAGACCCCACCAAAATACAGCTATAGATCCTGAGGGGCCTTACTTCCAAATGATAGCCACCTTGAAATGCATGTCAGTTATTATTTATGTCCCTTTTTGTGGAGGTGGGGAGTTATCTTTCTTTAGATGTTTGTGATGCTAGGAGGCATGGCTTCTAATCAAAGAAGACAGGTTGGGTCAGATGAACATCCTCACTAGCTTCAATTCTTCTACAGACATGTACATACATACTTCCTGCACTATGATATTGGTTATTATTGTGTTATGTGCTATCACCAAAGTCAGTTGTTCCTTACCTGGAAATACCTCTTATGGTTCAGTTTCACCAATCCAGGCTGATGAGACGAACCAGCTGAGCCACTGTCTGGCCGAGGCAAGTCCAACTCCTGGAATCAGGGCCGTGGCCTCCTGGAGTCCCGCAGCTCCTCTCTCCTGAAGACGGTGGTACCTTGCTGCAAGAGAATGCAAGTCATGTTACTAAAGAGACAATTTCCTGTTCTCCTTCAGTCACAATGTACGTTTTTAAGGAGAGCAGAGAGAATCACAAGATTGTAGATTACCAAGGCTGGAGGATATCTCTGAGATAATCTGATAAAATTCTTAGGTTGTGGAAGTTGAGGCTCGGAGAACAAAACTGCCTCATTTGAAGATTCAGCAATTTGGGAGCAGAATCCACATGGCAGCATGACTCTGACTCTCTGGCCTTTGGAATTTTTTAAAATGCAGACACGTGGTCGGGTTGACTTCTCAAACAAGTGGTCACTGACCCTGAATGGGAAGGTTTTTCTGTTTCTGTTTTTTTTTTTTTTCAAATAGATTTTCAAACGGGGATGTGGCACTTTTTCCAGAATGCTGTTTTTGCAGTTTTACCCCTGGGAGCTAAATTGGTAAAACAGTTCACCTCAGGCATGTGGTCAAAATGCTTCTCCCCGTTTTCCATTAGAAAACTATTGTTAGGGAATACCGTGACCCATGGCACAGTGACACAGAGCTGGGTGGGCTCTGGGTTTTAGTGGGAAGCACACGTGCACCCAGGTGTCTCTCTCTCTTTTTTTCTTCCCCCCTCCCTCCCTGAAGTATCAGATACGGAATATCATTTATCAGGAGATATTTTCTGGCTTTTGTACATTGGAATGGCCACACGTCTATGAAGAAAATCATAAAACTCACAGGAAAAAACAAAAGTTCACACTCAGTAAGCAAATATCTGCCAGGCATGCCATGAGAATTTTGTGGATATATTTTCCTAAGCTGTCTTCAAAGAAATCCCTGTGAAATACGTTAACACCATTTTGCAAAGAGGTAGGAAACTAACCTTTCAGGAGCTAGAATGATTTGCAGAGTCAAATAGAGAAAAGAACACAGAATCCAAAATGAACCCACGTCTAACTCCTAAATCTGCTTTGGTCATCTAAATCGGACTACAGTTTGTTGTTAGGTCAAAATACTCAGAACTGTCTACTTTGTTCAATGTTTTAGCTCAAATGTCCAAGGAAGTTCTTTGGAAGCCGTAGCCACTATAAGGACATGAAGGGTTATGCTCACTATATTAAAGACCAAGGCTTCCTGCCGGGCTCCCCTGGGGTCACGGGCCCCCAGAGGCTGAGCCGGCCCTGCTCTGGGCAGCGCCAGCAAGAGGGCACGGCAGGAAGTCACGATTATCAACGCTCCCTGGCTCTGGCCTTGTTCCTGTTCTCACACAACATGGGACATGCCAGGGGAGATGGGGTGGGGGTGGAGAAAGAGGAAGAAAAAAAACAGGAAGTGAAGGGGGGAGGAGGGAAGGAAATGATAGAGAAAACACAGCAACTTTGAAATGTCCTTGGCCCCATGAGAAAGTGATTTCTGAGTGGACATGTGTGGAGCCAAGCCTTGCAGTTTGGGAAACCTGGTCACGATGGTCAGGGGGAGTAGGCGGTGAGAGAGCAGTTTTGTTTCCTCTGGACTCAGGGTTGGTGCCCACAAATTCCACTTCCCACCGCAGAGCGCGCCTGACACAGGGCTGCTTCCCACAAGCTCAGGTGCAGCCTGTCACCTGTCACCGAAGGAGGTGGATTCCCAAAGGGGGAGCCTGGGGACGACCACATTTCTCACATCTTGGCTGTGGCTGCGAGGCCCCATGTGTCACAAAAAGATCCAAAAGCTGTTGAAGTGACCGGGCGCCGGGGAGCAATCCCATCCTGTTTTCCTTTCTCAAATGTTTTCAAAATGAGAACCTGTTTTCAGAGTGTCACTGGGACTGATCTGCCCAGCCAGGCCCATCTCCTACCTCAAAACCAGGAGGGTCGGTCCCGCAGAAGGCTGAGTCTCCCCAGTGCATGATCCTGTGTGTTTTTATCCATTTTGCCCTCTCTGCTTACTCACAAGTTCCCCAACTCCCAATGCAGATAACTACGAACGGCAGCCACCTGGTGAGTGGAACCACCACACAAGTAACAACCTAGTGCTCTGATACTAATACTGTCTTACAGCCCCCATGGGCAGCAGGTGGGGGCAGAGAATGCACAGTGACCCAGTAGACAAGGCCCCCGGGTACCACCCCATCCTCTAGCGTTTCCTCCAAACTGGAGGTGCATCTGGGAAGTTAATAAAAAATGCAGACCCAACCCAAAGTAGTGTCAAGGAAACTTGTATGGTAAAAAAATCTTCTGGGAGGGATTTTGCGTCCCCGAATGAACTGGCTCTGGTGCATGGAGTGGCATTTAGATAGCACAAACCTGATTCAGCCCTGGCCATCGCCCACCTCCCCCCAGCCCACAGAAGCAGATACCCTCCAAGGTCAGGAGCTCACTCGAGGTCCCGCAGAGAACGGCCCCCCAGGGCCTGCTCAGATTCTGTAAATTATCCCCATCCCCAATCCAAACAAACACAGAAAAACAAAAAGTAGTATATGTTTGAGAGGAGGCCAAGCTTTTTGAAGTGACTGTTGGTGATTTACGCTGTGTGAGTCACCCGTGGCCCAAATATCCGGTAGTGAAAACAGAGATCAGGTGGGAAAGGAGACTTCCAATTCCCCTGGGGGTCTCCACCAGCAGTGTAAGCTCACCCAACACCATCACTATTTATTTCCATCACAAGCAGCTGTGGCCTGGTGGGACCAACACTAGCCCAAGCAGGCAGGGGTCTGCCCCTCTGCAGTACCGGGAGGCCAGCAAAGTGCTTTTCAAAATCTCAGCAACTTTGGCCATTTTGAGAGAGATACAAAGCTGAAGGCTCGCCTCATGTTAATAGTGGAGAAGCCAAAATCCAGAGACAGGAGATGTTTCCAGTCGGCAGAGGAGCCGAGGGATGGCTTGCACAGCTGCCTGGCTTCTACTTCTGAAGGGCTCCAGCAGCAGGAAGGCAGGGCTGGGGCCCACTAACTAGAAGGCAAAATGGAAGGGCCCGAGAGAGACCCATTCCCACCCTCCAGGCAGGCAGTCTGCGGGCAGACGTGTGCACATGTTGGTGCGAAGTCACACAGTTTGCCAGAGCTTACACAGAATCAGTGGCCTCTTTCTTATAACCCTGGAGCAGGGGCAGCATTAAGAAATAAGAAGGGACAGGTGTTTCGATAATAACAATAACTAACATGTGTCAAGTGCCTGCTGTGCGTCAGGCCTTGAAGCACCTAGCAGCTCCCTGGAAGTTTACAGTAACCTTACCGGTGGGCACTGCCGTTTCCCCCTTTGCAGATGAGGGAACTGAGCCACAGACTGGTTAAGTCGCTTGTCTGAGGGAGTAAACCTTTGAGAGACAAAGCCACGTCTGGCTTGAACTCTGTGAGGCAAAGTAGTGCTAGGAGCAGATGACACCTTCATTCAGAAGGAGTCAGGAAGAGAGGCAATTCTCCTGGCAGGGAATGCTGAGAGGGGCCGTGCAAGCAGGATCGGGAATTCAGTCTCTGACCCCACCAGTGTCAGCCAACACCAGTAAATGACATCCTGGTTGTGGTGTTTACACAGCACCACTTGTGGGAGGAGGGAGTGGCTGGGCTGGAGAGGGGACAGTTATAGAAGTGGGTGGAGGGGATGATGTCTTGGGAACCCAGTTCCTATCTCCCGGAGGGGTGGAGCAGCTGGGCGGGCATTAGGGCGATGCTCTGTCTATAGTCCCCGGCACCGACTGTGCACACACTCTGGGACACAAGCTTTTGGGATACCGCCTAGTTCCAGCCTCATGAATCCTGGGAAGTAGTGACAGACAGGACTCATCTCTCACCAGTTCCTAGATGAAGAGGACTCATCTCTCACCAGTTCCCAGATGAAGAGACTGAAGCTAAAACAGCCACAGTGCTGGAATAATAACAACAATGGCAGCTCCCAATTGTTGGCAGTCCTATAATAATATGTCAGGAAATAAGCTGAATGTTTCGCATAGATTATAATTACAACCATACAAACTCTGAGAGGTTCATATGTTTATTCCTAATTTGTAGTTGAGTAGAACTCAGTAATTTTGTAAAGGTCAAAGCTAGCCCCTACAAGAAAGAACCTGAACACTATTTCTGGGAGTTTTTGGCCCATGATCTCACCTCAAAGCCGCATGTGCTGTGAAATATATAAGCGCCTTGCCCATGGCCATGCGGTGATGCTAACCCACAGCCAGCTTCTGAGCTGCAAAGCACATGGGCTCAGGTTTCTACTGAACCATTTTCTCCACCTTACATGGCTACGCTAAGTGTACTAACCACTTCCAGGTACATAGTCACACATAATTAGGGCGACTTCATGGTTTATCGTCCCAACCTGGATACTTCTTGAGGGTGAAAGGGGGTCCTTTTACTGAGACAAATACCTGGATTGTCCTGAGAAACTGACCAGCCTCAGGGGACTGTGGATTATATTCAGGTGAGCATATAACATTAACACTGTTGGGCACCACATCAGTGTTCCCCAAGCCCTGGTATCAATCCTGCGGGAAACCTGGTCCTCCTGTTATCTGACTTTCCCAGCATGGACCTGGCGAGGAATCCCGAGAGCTGAGCGACTAGCCCTGTGTTAGCAAGTAGGAGAGAGTGAAGCACACATTTGGACCCACGACTGATGGGCACCCCCACCACAGACCACTGCGCTGTCCTGCAAAGAAGGGGCCCCATCCTAACAGATGGTCTACCTGGGACACAGGTTTGGGAGGGCAGTGGCAGGTAGAAAATGGTGTTAGAACCTGAACAAGAGCCCAGGTCTTTATTCCTGAGCTCGTGTTTATTCCATTCCTCAAGGTTGTGGTTTAACCCCTGACTGTGATCTTTGTCACACCTAAATAGCCATGAAGGTGAGTACATGCGTGTGTAGGGCAGGAGGACACCCATCCAGTCTGTCAAACTGGATGAACGATTCAGAAAAGTCCGCCCAGCTTTTCAAGGAGTTCACATTGTTCTATTTGAATCAAACCACCCGGTGGATCCCCTTCCCTTGAGGCAGCATTTTCTAAGGTCCGTTACTCCAGGCCTTCCACTGGGGGAGTGAGACACACCTTAGAAACCCAGTGAGACCAGCTCCCTCTCTGCCAACGTGAGCTAAAATGCCATCAAACCCACACACGGTGGCATTTTTACCTCCTCTCTTCCCTCTCCCTGGCGCCATCACAGGAGTGTCACCTCTAGGGAGGAGTGAGGGGCACAACTCAAACATGTTTGAGGCATCAGCAGCGAACATCAGGAAGGCAGCAGTAAGACAGGAATGGACAGTCCAGACTGTGGAGTCTAAGCCTGAGCCTCCAGGGTGACAAAAGCCAGGAGGATGTCTTGATGAAGTGTTACCACTTTACGAGAGGGTGCGGGAACCTGGATTTACCCCCATCGTGATGTGGCTGAGATGTGCGACCTTCAGTCAGTCACTTCTCTCTGCCCTGTAGACATGCCACCTATTAAATGCAGATATGACACACACGGAGACGTGTACCAGCAAGCCTCCTGGGGCCTCTCTGCACATCAAAGGAGCTATTTGTGTCCATGGGTGGAAAGTTTCTTATGATGAGAGACCATGTGTCATTCATCTTCATGGACTATTGTGACTAGTCCAGAGCCCTGCACAAATGAGAAGTGTTGATGATGAATTTGTAAAATTCAACTTCTTTGAGGGCCGTGAACAGCTTAGTGCAGATGGGGAGGAAGGAGAGAGGTGCTGAAGACACAGTGAGAAGAAAAAAGAGGCTGACGCCAGGCTGTGGAGGACTTAACACATACTGATACCTCTAAACTCAATATGCAGCTGATATCACAAAGGTTTTTGAAGGAGTTTTTTAGTAGGAGGATGTGGCTGTGGAAAGAGCTTGGGGTCTCCAGCCCAGCAGCTAGAACTTCAGTCTCAACGCTGTGAGTTTCCTGTCTTATCTGCATGATGGGAACAGCAGCTCCATTTCAGGGTCACAAGGGTCACCTAGCATTTAAAGTGACCAACATAGTACTTGGCACCTCGTATGACTGCCCTAAGGAAATGGGGCCAAGATGATCTGGACTATGAGAGGTAAACAAGTGCTACTTTGGAATCAGAAGCGAGGAACTGGTGCTATGGCTACACTGCACTGGGCACAACCTAGAGCCAGTGTGGCCAGAGACATCTGCTGTCCAGTTTTTGGGCAACTCTGGTGTGGTCCAGCATGTTCTGCAAATACCTACAGCATTCACGTACCCAGAAGTCACATGGTCTCACATGACAACAAACATTACCTAAGTCCCACAAACCACCTCAAAGTGGCCCTGGCCCATGGTACCATCTACAAGGGGCACCTCTTGGAGACACCTGCTGGGTGTTCAACAGACACCTCACTTGTGCCATAAATCTGGGTGGAAGGCAAAGCATGCTGGGCTGAGGAGCAGAAGATCTGGGCTGGCTCCAGATCTCTTGAAGACACTAGGGCAGGTCACTGGCTACTACCTGTGCAATAAAGGGCTTTCTAGCTGAGTGGTCTTTGGAACTTCGGATTCTCAATGCCTACAGCAGCCCTCCGTGGAGTGCTTCTGTAGGAACATAACTGATCTTACATACTGTGCTTAAGAAAGTGATTTTATTACAAGGCAGAGTTCTGATAAAAATCCCATGGTGATGGAGCCGATCCCAAAAATGTCCCCATGCCAAACCATCAGGAACACACTGACATCCAGAGGGAGCCTGGTCTCTGGTTCTCGTCTGACGTACTCCTGTGTGTGTCACCTCAGGTGAGCTGTTCCATGCCTCTGACCTTCAGTGTCCTCATGTGAGCTTCAGAGGTAAGGATCATAGACCATCCCATTTCCCAGAACACTCCATTTCTTAATACTTCATAGAAAGTGCCGATCTCATTTCACCTAGACACCCGCAGCTGGTCATCCTTCACCCTTGTGGACAGAGTCAGGTATGCTTTCAGTAAGCAGACATGGGGAAACGAGACACTTCCATCATCCTCAGAAACAGGGAGAGAGTCAGCGTCGACAGGATGAGGAATGATTGAGGACGTACCTGTGACAGCTGGGAGCTGGCTAATCTATAATGCTGACAGTGGTCACCCCTGGCCCCGGCAGACAAATACTAGCAATTGCTGCAGACAACAGCACAGCTGCTCTCCGTCTTGGACTCCATGCTGTAGGCAAATCAGGAGTCATAGATTCACATTCAGGTTCTAATCATCCTCAAGATGCAAGATAGTCTGCCTTCCCCAACAACACGGGACTGCAGGAGGTGAATGCACCCCCATCAGGGCCTCAGGCACCCCACATCTTATCATAGGAGAAAGGGAAGTGGGAGGCAGTGGATGAGAATGAATAAGGATGGATTTCCAGAGACACTAGAACAGGACAGTGCACCTTCCACGTGAGAACCACCATTTTCTGACAAAATCCATAGTCCTAAGCCTCAGGTTCGAGTCCCTCCATCAACAAGGCTACACTAAGCAAGACCCATCCTTTAAAAAGCTCTCAGCTAACTTTGTGTTCTCTTTCTCTGTCCTGCAGCCTACACTTTGATCTCCTCTTTTTCTACCATCCCTCAAGGGCACCAGAGGTCTCACATCCTCCACAAAATCACCTCTGAAACCTCCACTAACTATGGTCCATGCTAACCTCTTGTTTTGTGAAGTCTCATAGCATTTCCCTGTGTGCCATTCAGAACCTAGAACCCATGGTTTGCCTCCTCCTTTGACTGGAGTGTGCCACCACCCTCGTAAGTGGCTTCATCCTGCCTGGGCTATGGCCCTGAACTCTGCAGAAAGAACTCCTTAAAGTACACATCTGTCTTCTCCACTTGAAACCTTTCAAGCACCTCTCACCACCTTCATGATCAAATCCAAATGCCACACCATGCTCCCGCCCCTCCCCTTGGGTTATCTATCTTCCATTCATACCAACTACTCCCCCAAGTTATGTAATGCGGTGACACCACACATAGTGGGAGCCCAGATCTCTGGATAACAAGCTGAGGGTTCTCCCCTCAATCCCAGGCTCTCCCAGGTTAATGCTGGACCACAGATAACCAGGAGCAAATGCTGGTTATCTGTGGTCCAGCATTTGAACTATGAACTATGGTCAAGGTGAAAACATCAAGACCAGCTAAGTCCTTAGGCTTGAAGAGCTCACACTATTATGACCATCAACCCATCCACCAAGAAAGGAATCTGAAGCAAGAAGGTGTATGAGGTACAGGCACAAGAGAATTTATTTGCCCTTGACATTAATAGTGGGAAGGGCATGGGCATTTCTCCTCTTACAGTCTCACAGTGGTCATAGTTCGCATTTGGAGTAAAACTCTAGCTAAGACCTTTCTCCTACATCCAGAATGGCATACGCCACGTCCACTGGCCATTGTCCTTTTGATATCTCCCAAGCACCTCACACTCCACAGATCTGATGCTCAGCCACAGTGCTTTGTCCCTGCCCAGGAGTTCCTCTGTCCAGGAGATCCATGGTGAAATTCCTGAGGCCAGAGCTGCCCCACTGCTTCCGTGCCTCCCTCCATGGAAAGACTGTAAAAGGAAACTTTCCCTCTACCTGCTGTATGCTTATCCAAAGAGGTGATCACACTCCTCTTACCAGGCTCACTCTTCCCCCAGAGAACATCACAGTGGTGAGTATGTGTGTTTGCAGGTAGGAAAAGGCCCGGAAGAGAGTAAGACTAATCTGGGAGCAGCAGCACACATGGACCCAGAGCATCCCAGAGCTAGTTATGTGGTTCAGTAGAGCCAATCCTGCATGCTTCTTCCCAGCTTCACGTCCAGACAAGTCAGGGAAGCCCGTGAAACCAGCCACGGTGAGAGCCCTTACACCATGGAAATTACACATGCTCCAATCAAGGTTGTTTTGCTTTGGTTTACCCCAGAGAATTAGATATTAAACGTTTATTAGCACACCACCAGATGGATCTCAATTGTAGCAGTATCTGTGCCCCCACATCAAGGTTAGGTACGGGCAAGTTTCCTCCTCTTTTTAAGTTGTCTCATCTGTAAAGGACATAAGAGCACTTTGGAAAATGCAAAGTGGTGAGGAGACATTTGACAATGTCTGCTGACATGTCCAGTTGTCACAACTGAGGTGTGTGTGGTGCTACTAGCCAGAGACAAGGCTAAACATTTTACCAGGCACAGGAGAGACCCCCCCCACAGCAGAGACCTGGTTGGCCCGACAAGTCAGTGGTGCTGAGGCTGAGCAATCCTGATGTAAAAATATGCAAGCGCCTTGAACATGTAAATATCCTAAGAAAAAGAAGAGAAACTGGGTCATCTCACAAGAACCCCACAAGGCCAAGCAGTGCGAACACTGTGATGTACACTACAGGTTGACAGGGCATGTATAAGACACAGCTCTTGCCCTGACACGGTGCTGCCCACGGGACAGGTGTCCAGGAGTAGTTTATGGGAAAAGCAAATGTATCTAGTTGAAATCGTAATGCAGTCTCTTCAGCAAGCCCACACTCTGCTGTGCCCACCTCCCACCTCACTGCCCAGTGACACCAAGTAGAAGAATGTGACAGTATGATTTCACCTCTGCTGGGAGGGTAGCAAGAAGAGATGGTGTGAAGTTCTAGCCCTGTAGACTCAGGTTAGACAAACAGTCACTAGTCTGCCCGCCACAACAGCAATGGTCAGAAGAGCAATTTTATTAAAGTCAGTTTCTAATAGGAGTTGAAACATCTTGAAAGGTGAGGTTTTCAAAGGCTCCTCTAGGGAAACAATTGTTAAAAACACACAGCAGGCAACCTTACTTTCAACACACTCCAAGCCACTTTTTTAAAGACAATCCTTCTATTCTCTGCACCACTTGGGATTGAAAATGCATTTAGCACCAACCATCCGAAGTGGAAACAGAACAGGATAAGACACTGTGGCTAGCGTGGGGAACGGCGGCAGAATCTGAGAAGGCTGGTACCAGCCAGCCACTCACAAGGAAAAAAGCCATGACATTCAACATATCTACTACCCTGAGCCTCAGGGGCCTGGAGTCAGCGGAAATGGCCAGTGAAGCTCAACCACAGGCCATTCCTGGGGGTCCCCTGCAAGGCTCCCAACTCCCCGAGTCCTCACGCTGGGAGAGGCAGCCGATTTCTAAAGGAGAAGATGACAAATCAGAGGACCTCCCTCTGTGTCTCCCGGAAGATCTGAATCTGACCATAAACCCTCTGATTCACAAAGCTGCTAATTAAAAGCCCAAGGGCTCAGAGCTAATTCTAGACGTGGCAGGACCCAGTGGCTCCTCAAGCACCAGAACTGTGAGCAGATTAATGAGGATAATTTTGCCCTCCCTGGTCCATGAATGACAACTTGCTCAACTACTCATTAGGGTCACTGGGTGCCACCTGAGCAACCATCTGCCAGTCTTCATTGGTGGATGGGGGCCCGTGGCCTGGGAAAGGAGGCCAGCTGCCCGGGCCTGTACTGAGTTTCTTACTCACTCTCAGTTGAATGCAGTTTTGTGTGTCCAGTCTTGAGTCACTTATCTCGTCAGAGAGTAGGTTTCTGTTGAGGTCTCTACACTCCCTCTCCAAGGCATGGAGCTCAGAACAAGCTGGCTCCAATCCAGCAAGGATACAACATCACAGGATATAAGTAGGACAGCTTTAGGCAAATAAATTCTGAGAACCACCACATCCTAAGACCCTGCTTTGTCATTGGCTGAGCCCCTTCCACCCCCCTGTCTCACTATCCTCATACCTACACCCTGGCAAGCCAGGTCTCATGAAACCCAGGCTAAAAAAAGTAAAGGAACATGCTTGGCCAAAGAACTAATGGATTTCCTTGGTTCCAATGTTCATACCTCAAACCAATTCTTGTCTTTTGAAGATACAGTTGTAATACTTAAAGTAACAATTTGATGACTATTAGAGACTAAATGTTTGTATTTCCCCAAATTCATATGTTGAAGCCAAAATCCTCATTGTCAGGCTGGGCACAGTGGCTCACACCTGTAATCTCAGCACTCTGGGAAGCCGAGGTGGGTGGATCACTTGAGTTCACAGGTTCGAGACCAGCCTGAGCAAAAGCAAGACCCCCGTCTCTAAAATAAATAAATAAATAGATAACTGGGCATTGTGGCAGATGCCTTGTTGTCCCAGCTACTCAGAAGGCTGACGCAAGAGGATTGCTTGAGCGTAAGTGTTTGAGGTAGCTGTGGGTTACGACTTCATGGCACTGTACTGAGTACAAGAAAGTGACACTTCGTATAAAAAAAAAAAAAATCCCCCTTGTCATGATATTTGGTGGTGAGGCATTTGGGAGGAGTAAGGTCATGAGAATGGAGCTTCATGAATGACATCAGTGACCTTATAAGAAGAGCCAGGAGAGAAACGAACTTCCTCTTCACCATGTGAGATATGAATAGGAAACAGCCATGTGCAAACAAGGAAGGGGGTGCTCACCAGACAGTGCCCTGCCTCCAGAGTTATGAGAAATAAATTTCTGTTATTTAAGTCATTCGGTCTATATATTATGTTATAGTATCCTGGATGGAGACCATGACTTCTTCAGTAATGGAACATCATTTTGCTATATTGTGAATAATCCTCTGATTTATGGAATTGCAAAACCAAATTTGTTTATACTAATGACAGCCTATATTTATGCATTTCCTTTATGTACTGAGCACTGTACAAAATAATCCCTCATTATTAAAGTAGCTTCATATAGAATCCATTTCTTCTTTCTTTACTGATTCAGGCATGAAGGCTTGGAGTGCCTAGGTGAATTTTCTGAGATCACACAGCAAGTCAATGGCAGAAGGGTGCCTGATTCGGAATCTCTGGATCATTTTTCCATAATGACCTGCTTTCTGCACCTGGGACTGTGTTAGCTTAGTGATAGATGAGATTCCACAGACTCTAGAAATCAATCTTCTCTTCACGTGTCAGCTAAGAATGGTGTTGGGACTCAGGTCATTGGGGGTGATGAATGAGGTAGCAGTTGTGACCTCATCTTCAGGTCTGGATGTAGCCATACACCTGAATGGCACACAGGACAGTCACTGAACTCTTTCTCAGTGGGTGGAGTCCTCGTCTGGAGTGCGTTCAGAGAGAAGTACAGTAGCAGGGGTGGTGAACACGCGGCTAGAGCCGCATGCGGCTCCTGGCCAAAATGAATTTCGGCTCTTTGCCTCTTATCATTATTTTGTATACTGTGGCTCTTTGCCAAGTTTGGATTTTGTTATGCTGCTTCTGAGGAGGGACCTCTGAG
>CAUYPK010037437.1:0-58175 GCA_963574355.1 Loris lydekkerianus | reverse complement strand
TGGGCTGATGAGAAGAATGTGTATTCAATTTTGTTGGGATGAAATGTTCTGTAGATGTCGGTTAAGTCCAGGTGTTGAATGGTTGAGTTTAAGTCTAAAATTTCTTTGGTTAGCTTCTTTTTGGAGGATCTATCCAGGCCTGCTAAAGGGGTGTTAAAATCTCCAACTACTATGGAAGTGGAGGAAATCTAGTTGCTCATGTCTGTTAGAGTTTCTCTTATGAATTGATGTGCATTGTGGTTGGGTGCATAAATATTAATAATTGAGATCTCATTATATTGAGTTTTACCTTTAACAAATATGAAGTGTCCATCCTTATCCTTAATTATTTTGGTTGGTTTAAAGCCTATTGCGTCTGCGAACAGGATTGCAACGTCTGCTTTTTTCTGCTTTCCATTCGCCTGGAGTATAGATGACCATCCCTTCTCCTTGAGTCTATATTTGTCTTTTAATGTAAGATGCGATTCTTGGATGCAGCAGATATCTGGCTTGAGTTTTTGCATCCAGTCAGTCAACCTATGCCTCTTTAGAGGACAGTTTAAACCATTCACATTAATTGAGAATATTGATAAGCCTTTCAAGAGTCTGGTGGACATTTTTAATTTTATTGCGATTGTGGAAGTTGGTATTTGATCAAAAATTTTTTAGGTGGGTTTACTTTTGTGGTGGAGGATTATGTTGGTCTTTATGGAGGATAGGTCTAAGAATATCCTGGAGAGCTGGTTTAGTTGTGGCAAATTTCTTCAACATGTGAATGTCCTTGAAGTATTTAATTTCTCCCATCATAAATGAAGCTCAGTTTAGCTGGGTACAGGATCCTGGGTTGAAAGTTATTTTGTTTTAGGAGATTAAAGTTGATGACCATCCTTTTCTAGCTTGAAAGGTTTCAGCAGAGAGATCTGCAGTTATTCTAATATTCTTCCCCTTGTAGGTAATGGTTTTCTTTCGTCTGGAAGCTTTCAGAATTTTCTCTTTCATATTAACTTTAGTGAAATTGATTATGATGTGTCTGGGGGGGTGTATTATTCGGGTTGAGTCATGCTGGAGTTCTGATACAGTCTGCTATCTGAATTTCGGAGTCTCTTGGCATATCTGAAAAATTCTCCTCCATAATCTCATGGAGAAGAGACTCTGTGCCTTTTGAAGCCACTTCGTCACTTTCAGAGATCCCTATAAGATGAATATTGGTTTTCTTCTAATTATCCCAGAGCTCTATCATATAGTGTTCTGTTTTTGCTCTCCATTTCTCTTCTTCTTTGAGGGTTTGGGAGTGTTCGAAAGCTTTGTCTTCAATGTCAGAAATCCTTTCTTCTTCTTGCTCCATTCTGTTACTGAGGGATTCTACTGTTTTTCTAAGATCTTTGAGAGATGCAACTTCTTGTCTCAATGTGTCAAAATCTTTGCTCATTTGCTCTTTGAATCCGTTGAATTCTTGAGATAACCTTTGGAATTCTAATTCGATCTTGTTTGCTATCCAGATCCTGAATTCGATTTCTGACATCTCAGCTATTTTTTTGTGCATGGGGTCTTGTGTTGTTTCTGCCCCATTGATCCTTGGGGGAGTTGATCTACTCTGATTATTCATATTTCCAGAGTTTTTCTGTTGATTTCACCTCATGATTGTTTTTCACCGTTGCCTCTGGCTGTCCTCAGAGTTGGGGAGGTGTCTCTCCAAGATTAGACCCCAGCGGGATCACTCTATAATTGCTGGATCTTTGTAGGGAGTGACCCTATGTAGTTCCTCTGGGGCTTCTCTACCTAGGGGGTTCTGGTTGTGGAAGCAGCTCCTGTGTGTGACACACCTGGATCAAGCAACAGGGCTGAGGGTGGTGCGCATGTTTCTGGTAGTGCCTGGTGCCCAGTGACTTTGGCACAGAGAACACAAGGCTCCAACAGTTTCTGGCCAGGAGAAGGACTCTGTGCAGAGGCAGGGAGGGCTCCAGAGGGCACACAGCTACCAGGTTTTCTGGCCAGATGAATGGGCTAATGTGGAAGCTTGGAAGACACAGGTGGGAGGATGCAGGGTTGCGTGGC
Organism: Loris lydekkerianus; assembly: GCA_963574355.1. NCBI lineage: Eukaryota > Metazoa > Chordata > Mammalia > Primates > Lorisidae > Loris > Loris lydekkerianus. The sequence continues at coordinate 56,141 of CAUYPK010037437.1, read as the reverse complement.
TCCTGTAGTTCCTGGTCAAGGAATGCAGAGACCCGGTGGGTGTGGGTCACTGGTCGGGGGTCACTGCACAGCTCTTATGGAGGTCTGGGCAGTGCCAAGCCCAGGAGTCTGAGGTTGCTATGAGCTGTGATGTCACAGCACTCTACCCAGGGCAACAGCCCAAGGCTCTAGTGTGCCAAAACCGCCTCACTCTGCCCCTAAGGATTAAGGCTGTAAAGCAGTTCAGTCCCTGCCTTTAGGCTGCTCAGTCACTAGGTTACTTTGTCCCCCCCATCCTTGCTCTGGGACCCTGAGGGCAGAGCTTGCTTGGAGCAGTTCTTTCACAATGGCTTACTTCACCCAGCTCAGTGGCTCATTCTGGGGCCCCAGACAATGGCCCAACGTTCTCCACACTCCTGCTCAAGCTCTCCCCAAGGCAGCTCAACTGAGTGCCAAGACCAAGAACACCAAAACAGTTCACAGGTAAGGCCTTTCTGGTTTGCAGTCTCACTGCTGCTTGTACTCACGGTTGCCGGCGTGATTAGGTCAATCGAACACACGCAGCCACTTGCCAGTTTTCCACTGTTTTTGTCCTCCTCCTGGGGTCCATAAGTCCCTTGCTGGCTCCCTGTATCCTCAAAGGGATGATCTTAGGCAGATCCCACCGGCCAGAGATGCCTGGAGTCTTGTCTTCCCAGACTTGCCATGCCCAGTTACAGGGAAGCTGTTACTTTGCCACCATCTTTAATTCAATCGCTTTTGTGTATTTCTATTGAGCGGATCATAGAGTCTTTGTTTTTGCTTCTATTGATATGGTGAATTACATTTATAGATTTGTGTATGTTAACTCAACCTTACATCCTGGGGATGAAGCCTACTTGATTAGGATGTATATTTTTCTATTGAGTAGCTGCTATTGGCTAAACTTGAATATTTTTTGCATCTGTATTCTTAGTGAAATTGGTCTGTAGTGTTTATTTTTGGTTTGGTCCTTTTCTGGTTTTGTTTTCAGGGTGATAGTGGCTTCACAGAATGTGTTGAAGAAGGTTCTTCTCAATATTTTGGAATAGTTTCTGCAGTATAATTACAAGTTCTTCTTTGAATGTTTGATAAAATTCTGTTGTGAAGCCATCTGGTTCAGGGCATTTTTTGCTGGAAGATTTTTTTATTATTATTTTTTTCAATCTCAGTATCTGGGATTGGTTGGTTCCAGATATCTCTTTCTTCTTGCTTAAGTCTAGGAAGATGGTGATGATTTCAGGAATTGGTCCATTTACTCCACATTGTTACATTTCTGGGCATAGTGGTTTTTGTAGTAGTCAGAGATAATCTCTTGTATTACTGTAGTGTCTGTTGTTACTTCCCCCCTTTTCATTGCTGGTTAGGTTACTAGAATTCTTACTTTTCTGTTTCTGGTTAATGTGGCTGTAATTACAAGACATTTATCAATTTTATTCATCTTTCTGAAGAACCAACTTTTTGTTTCATTAATTTTTAAAAAGATTCTTTTGTTTTAAATTTTATTTATTTCTCATTTAAATTTTGGTTATTTCTTTTTTTCTGCTGGGTTTGAGATTAGATTGTTCTTCCTTTTCCATTTCCTTAAGATTATTCATTAAATTGTTGATGTACTCTCTGTCTGTTTTTCAGATGTAGACATAATGTGATAAATTTATCTCTTATAGACTTCCTTTCTCAGTATCCCACCAGATTTTGTGACTTGTAGTTTCACCTTTTTTATGCTTGAGGTATTTAACAATTTTTTGCTTTATCTCTTCCATTGACCCAACTGTCATTCAGCATAAGGTTGTTTAATTTCCCTGCCTTTGTGTGGGGATGAATGTTTTTGTTGGAATTGAGTTCTACCTTTATTGCCTTTTGATCTGAGAATATACAAGGTATAATTTCAGTTATGTTTATTTTGTTGAAGTTTGATTTGTATCTTAGGATATGCTATTTTGGAGTATGTATTTTGGTCTGATGAGAAGAATGTGTATTTGTTAGCTTTGAGATGGTGTGTTCTGTATATGTCTTTTAAGCCTATTTGTTCTAAGGTCACATTCTATTTCCTAGTATTCTTGTTTAATTTCTGTTTAAAGCATTAGTTCAGTTCTGTCAGAGGGTTTCTAAGGTCCTCAGCTAGTATGGTGTTATGTGACATCATATTTCTCAGACCATTCAAGGTATGTTTCACAAATCTGGGAGTGGTTGACTGCATAAATATTTACAATTGAAATGTTCTTTGTTTGTATTATTCCCTTGACCAGAATGAAGTGACCATCTTTGTCTTTCTTATCTTTAAATCCACTTTTATATGAATATAAGATTGTGATCCCCTCTTATTCTGATTTCCATTTGTCTGAAATATGTTTTATATCCCTTTACTCTGAGTCTAAATTTTCCTTCAACGTTAGGTGTGTTTCCTGGAGATGGTATCTGGATGGCATGTGCTTTTTTTTTTTTTTTTAATCCAATCAACCAGCCTGTGCCTCTTCAGTGGGGAATTCAAGCCATTAACATTTATTAAGAGAACTGATAAGAGTTGTGGAATTCTATTCATTGTATTTTGTGAACGTCTGGTGCTAACTTTTATCTTTTGTACTTTTGTGAAAGCTAGGATTTGTCCTTTCATTTCTGGGTGTCTACATTCCTGGTCATCCATTGGGATGGTCAGTGTTCAAAATAGTTCTAAGTTTTTTTTATAGAGTTGGTCTTGTTGTGGAGAATTTCTTCAGTGTTTGCATATCTGCAAAGCATTTTATTTCTCCATCAATTTTGAAGCTTAGTTTAGCAGTATGCAGAATGCTGGGCTAAAAGTTGTTTTGTTTAAGAAGGTTAAAGGTATATGACTATTCTCTTCTGACTTGGAAAGTTTCAGTTGAGAAGTCTGCTATCATCCTGATGGATCTGCCCCTGTAGGGCCATTGTCACTTATTCCTGGCTGCTTACAGAATTTTCTCTTGTGTCTTGGCTTTGGACAAGTTTATGACGATGTGTCTTGGAGGTGCTTTGTTTGTTTTGTGATTACCTGGAGTTTAATATCCCTCTAAAAGGAGTGTTTCAGAAACTGTAGTGAAAATTGGGATGTTTTCATTTATTATATCCCCCAGTGGGGCTTCCATTCCTTTGGGACATTATTATTTCCCTTAATAGATTCCTATAATTCATGTTTGAACACTTCATGAAGTCTCATTATTCTCTGAGTGAATGTTCTGCTTTCTCTCTCTTTTCTGCTTCTTTTGTTTTTATTAAATCATAGCTGTGTACATTAATGCAATCATGGGGTACAATGTGCTGATTTTATATACCATTTGAAATATTTCCATCAAACTGGTTAACATAGCCTTCACCATATTTTCTTAGTTATTGTGTTAAGACATTTATACTCTACACTTAGTAAATTTAACATGTACCCTTGTAAATGTGTGTTCCCACCAATTACCCTCCCTCCACCATCCTCTCTCCTCCCCTCCCCTACCTCTCCTCCCTTCTACTCTTCTTGGGCTATAGTTGGGTTATAGCTTTAATATGAAAGCTATAAATTGGTTTTATAGTAAGACTGAGTACATTGGATACTTTTTCTTCCATTCTTGAGATACTTTCTTAAGAAGAATACATTCCAGCTCCATACATGTAAACATGAAAGTGGTGAAGTCTCCATTCTTTTTTAAGGCTGCATAATATTCCATGGTGTACATATACCACAATTTATTAATTCATACATGGATTGATGGGCACTTGGGCTTTTTCTATGACTTAGCAATTATGAATTGGGCTGCAATAAACATTCTTGTACAAATATCTTTGTTATAAAGTGATTTTTGGCCTTCTGAATATATATCTAGTAGAGGAATTGAAGTTTCAAATGGCAGGTCTATTTTTAGATCCCTAAGTGATCTCCTAACATCTTTCCAAAGCAAACATATTAGTTTGCATTCCCACCAGCAGTGCAGAATGTTTCTTTTTCTCCATATCCACACCAACATTTGTGGTTTGGGGATTTTGTGATGTGGGCTAATCTTACTGGAGTTTGATGATATCTCAAAGTGGTTTTGATTTGCATTTCTCTGATGATTAAGGATGATGAGCATTTTTTCATGTGTCTGTAGGCCACATGCCTGTCTTCTTCAGAGAAATTTCTCTTCAAGTACCTTGCACACCCTGAGATGGGATCACTAGTTCTTTTCTTGCTAATACATTTGAGTTCTCTGTGGAATCTTCTTATTAAACCTTTGTCAGAGACATAATCCAAAAGTATCTTCTCCCATTCTAAGGGCTGTCTGCTTGCTTTACTTACTGTGTTCTTGACTGTACAGAAGCTTTTTAGTTTGATCATATTCCAGTAATGTACTTTTGGTGTTGCTTCAACTGCCTGAGGGGTCTTCCTCATAAAATATTCACCCAGGTCGATTTCTTCAAGTGTTTCCCCTGCACTTTCTTCTAGCATTTTTATAGTTTCATGTCTTAAGTTTAAATCTTTAATCCAGTAAGAGTCTATCTTAGTCAATGGTGAAAGGTGTGGGTGCAGTTTCAGTCTTCTACAAGTCACCAGACAGTTCACACAGCACCGTTTGTGAAATAGGGAGTCTTTTCACCACAGAATGTTTTTAATTGGTTTATCAAAGATCAAATAATGGTAAGTAGCTGGATTCATCTCTTGGTTCTCTATTCTGTTCCATACATCTACCTCTCTGTTTTTGTGCCAGTACCAAGCAGTTTTGATCACTACCAATTTGTAGTATAATCTGAGGTCTGGTAGTGTGATTCCTCCTGCTTTGTTTTGATTTCTGAGTAATGTCTTGGCTATTTGAGTTTTTTTTCTGATTCCATATAAAACAAAGTATTTTTTTTTTTTTTTGAGATTTTTAAAGTATGACAGTGGAGCTTCAATAGGGATTGCATTTAAATTGCTTTGGGTAGTATGGACATTTTAATAATGTTTGTTCTTTCCAGCCATGAGCATGGTATGTTTTTCCATTTCCTTCAGATATTTCTTTTCTTAGACTTTCATAGTTCTCTTTTATAGAGATCTTTTACATCCCTTGTTAGGTAAACTCCCAAATATTTCATCTTCTTTGACACTACTGTGAATGGAATAGAGTCCTTGACTGTTTTTTTCAGCATGTATTGTTGGTATATATAAAGGCTACAGATTTATGAGTGTTGATTTTGTAACCTGAGACACTGCTGTATTCCTTGATCAGTTCTAAGAGTTTTATAGTAGAGTTCCTGGTGTTTTCAAGGTATACAATCATATCATCTGCGAAGAGTGGAAGTTTGATCTCTTCTGACCCTATGTGGATACCCTTGATCACCTTTTCTTGCCTGATTGCGATGAATAAGACTTCCATTACAATGGAAGTGGAGACAATGGGCAACCTTGCCTGGTTCCTGATATGAGTGGAAATGATTTCAATCGAATGCCATTCAGTAGGATATTGGCTATGAGTTTGCTGTAGATGACCTCTATCAGTTTAAGAAATGTCCCTTCTAAACCAACTTTCTTAAGTGTTCTGATCATGAAAGGATTCTGAATGTTATCAAAAGCTTTTTCTGCATCAATTGAGAGAATCATCTGGTCTTTGTTTTTTAATTTGTTTATGTGCTGAATTGTATTTATAGATTTACATATATTGAACTAGCCTTGAGACCCTGGGATAAAACACACTTGATCATGGTGTATAATTTGTTTGATGTGTTGCTGGATTCTGTTTGCTAAGATCTTGTTGAATATTTTTGCATCAATATTAATTAGAAATATTGGTCTATAATTTTCTTTTCTTGTTGGGTCATTTCCTGTTTTGGAGATGAAGGTGATGTTTGCTTCATAGAATGTGTTGGGTAGTATTCCTTCATTTTTTATATTTTGCAAAAAGTTAAGTAATATAGGTACTAATTCCTCTTTAAAGGTTTGGTAGAATTCTGACATGAAGCCATCTGGTCCCAGGCTTTTCTATTTAGGGAGATTTTGTATAGTTGATGCTATTTCAGAACTTGATATAGGCCTGTTCAATGTTTCCACTTTATCCTGGCCAAGGCTAGGAAGGTGGTGTGCTTCCATGTATTGGTCTATTTCCTTCAATTTTTGTATTTCTGAGAATAGAGTTTTTTGTAATATTCACTAAGGATTTTTTGAATTTCTGAGGAGTCTGTTGTTATTTCATCTTTGTCATTTCTGTTTGAGATTTTACTCTTATTTCTGGTTAGGTTAGCCAAAGGTTTATCTATTTTATTGACCTTTTCAAAAAACCAACTTTGTGATATATTGGTCTGTTGTATAATCCTTTTGTTTTCAATTTCATTTAATTCTGCTCCAATTTTGTTAATTCCTTTCTTCTGCTGGGTTTGGGGTTGTAATGTTCTTCCTTTTCCAGTTGCTTTAGATGTCCCATTAAGTTGTCTACCTTCCTCACTTTCAATTCTCTTGAGGAAGGCTTGCAGTGCTGTATATTTCCCTCTTAGGAATGCCTTTGCAGTATCCCAGAGGTTCTGGTAATTTGTGTCTTCATTATCTTTTTGTTCCAAATATTTGGTAATTTCCTTTTTAATCTCATCTATGACCCTGATATCTTTTAGCATAATGACAAATGGTATTACCATATCACAGATGTTAAAATGTGAGAAAATAAGCATCTTAGAATGCTTATACGTTTCCATGTTTTTGCATGAGTGTGCAGATTCATGTTGTTACTGAATTCAACTTTTATTCCATTATCATCCGAGAAGACACAAGGAATAATTTATGTTCTTTTACATTTGCTAAGGTTAGACTTGTGACCTAAGATGTGATCAATTTTGGAGTAAGAGCTATAATTGTTTTAAATTTTTTTAGTTGTTCTTTTAGCCTTCTTTTCCCATAGGACTGTTAATAAGTAAAATTTATTTAAATACTTGTCAAGAGCTCTGCCATGGATCTGTTGTATGTATAGTATTTCACTTAATGTATGAGACACCAGGAATTGTGTAAAGCCCATTATTTTATTTATTGATAAGAGAATGTGTGAAATGCTGCCTATTACATTTGAAATAAATCATGAATGACAAGTGGTATTACAGTGATAAAATGTGAGAAATTAAGCATCTTAGAATACTTAAACTACACTTTTATCTCTAATCTTTAAAAAAATCACAAAGGAAGTATAACTGTATCATTTTATTTAATTCAAATGTTGTCTTGATAGCTACTGTTTTTATCCCCATTTTATTGCTGAGGAAATTGAGGGGTAGAAAGACAAAGTGATAACTAGTAAGTGACAGAGCTTAAAGTAGAATTCAAATCCAACTTACTCTGAATTTAAAGGCCAAACTCATTCTGTTCAAATAGGCTTCTCTTTCATTAACATATAAAGTAATAAGAGCTAAGAGGTATTGTGCTGACATTACATGAAGATCAAATATTTGTTGAAGACAGAGGGATCATATGCGATTTAATGTTTACAATTATGTGAATCATTGTATGTTTTGAGATAGTACACTACAATTTCCTAAATACCCTCTCACTTTCATAGGACTGCTCTACATTTTGCCTGTGCCAATGGCCATGCAGAAGTGGTAAGATTCCTGTTGGACAGAAAGTGCCAAATTAACAGGCATGACAACAAAAAGAGGACACCTCTGATGAAGGTATAGAGAAGCCAGCTATTTCAGCATTTAATGGATTTGGTCTAAATACATAGAGTAAAAATGAATGTATCTCCTTTAAATATTGCTTGTTAGTTAAATCTGTGGAAAGTTTATGTTAAATTCCTAGAATTTATTATGTATTTATTTATCTAATAAAATTAACAGGCCGTCCAATGCCAGGAAGAGGAGTGTGTAACTCTTATGCTGGAAGGTGGTGCTGAACCAAACTTTCAGGATTGCTATGGCAACACTGCTCTGCACTATGCTGCCTATCATCAGAATTTATCAATAGCAGAAAAGCTGCTTGCATATGGTGCATTTATTGATGCAAAAAACAAGGTATAGATCAATGAGCTTTATTTTCTAAGTTTTTGAAATGTATTTTTTTAACCTTGGCATATGTAACTATCAGCTTTCCACATGTGGAAGCCATAGCCTAAATAAAAATCTTTTGAAATAACTTAATTGTATAAGATTTTACCTTAAATATTGATACATTTAAGCACACAGTAGAGGGCACAGCTTTTGTTTTTGCACTAAAGATAAGTATTTGTGACAATACTGAATTTGTTCAAGGTAAACCATGTTCATTAAAGAGTTTGTTTCCAGGCTCAGCGCCTGTGGCTGAATGGCTAGGGCACCAGCCACGTACACCAGAGTTGGCGGGTTTGAATCCAGCCTGGGCCTGCCAAACAACAATGACAACTACAACAAAAAATATCCAGGCATTGTAGCAGGCGCCTGTAGTTCCAGCTACTTGGGAGGCTGAGGCAAGAGAATTGCGTAAGCCCAGGAGTTTGAGGTTGCTGTGAACTGTGACAGCACAGCACTCTACCCAGGGTGACAGCTTGAGAATCTGTCTCAAAAAAAAAAAAAAAGTTTGTTTCCAACTCAAGCGTTTTCTTCTAGTTAGTGTAAAACAACACTGCAAAGCTAAAATTTCCCTGGAAATATGCTTTATCTTAAAATTCAAACACAAGTAAAGCATTTTATAATAAACAGGCATCTTGCTGCTACTGAAGTTCCTTAATAAAGTGATTGGTATGAAAGTGATTTCTTTCTCAGTGGCAAGACTTAAGAGAGACACATAGAAAGGGAAAATAGGAGACCATCATGTAAACATTTGGACAAGCTTGGAAAATAGGTAATTGAGGAAAATAGCAAGAAAAGTTTTTTTAAATGTGTTTGTGTGTGTGTGTGTGTGTGTGTGTGTGTTTATATTTTGTATGTTTAGAGCAGTGTTATAGTTTTGAGGACAATAATTCCCTTTCTGGGAAATAGAATGAATTGTTAACTTCTCTAAAGATCCATTTTGGGAGGTCTTTGAAAAAACCAGATTGGCAGTAAATAGGTGGTGATGAAGTGGGAAAGTTTTCACAAGAGGGAATAATGAATAACCGACTCATTTGGCTATTCTTGCAGAAATGGCCACTTCGATGAGAGCCTACTAGAAGGTCTTGATGAGGAGGCAGGAGATAAAGAATGTTTAAATAGCAAAATCCAGTTGCATTTTGAGTTTATTAGTCCTTGTTCCATCCTATGCAGGAAAATTAAATGCTATCTCTTATTTCCTGTTTTTTGACAAATCCCCATAAGATAATTGAAATTGCCCATTTGAGTGAGAAATGAGACTGAAGTGTTTGCTGCAGTAGTTCTCAGAATTGTTCATCACAGTGACATGTGGAAATTTAAAACAAACTATGGGCTCTCCCCTGAAGATTTTGATTTAGTAAATCTATTAAGGCCTGGGCATGGATATTTAAAAACATTTTCTTGAAGCCAGGCATGGTTGCATGTGTCTGTACTTACAGCTACATGGGAGCATTAGATGGGAGGATCATGTGAGCACAGGAGTTAAAGTTCAGGATGGGCAAAACTGTGATACAAGTGTCTCTAAACAAGAAATAAATTCTTTTTTTTTCCTCAACAGTAAAATACAAATTCCTATATTTTAAAACTTAAGAAATCTGTAGACGAGTTGGGAATTAGGTGCTACTTCCTTCATATCTTTGCCTTTTGATAATACCTCATATTAGCCTGATATTTATCTGTCTTTCTCCACCTCTGTAGCCAGGAAGTTAAAAGAAATATTATTGGCAGTATCTGTCAGTTTACAAAAAGCAACAACACTCCCCGCCCCCACCCAAAATCCTGTTTCCTTCCAACTAGAAATCATTCAGTGCTATTCAGAGGCTTTGTAAGAATTTGCTATGGGCAGTCTTTCAATTACCGCATATACTCGAGTATAAGCTGACCCCCTTAATTTTACCCTAAAAACTGCGAAAACTTAGTGACTCGAGTATAAGCCGAGGTGGAAAATGCAGCAGCCACTGGTGAATTTCAAAAATAAAAACATATACCCCAAACAATTACAATTGTTTACAATTGAGGAATCAGTAGGTTAAATGCTTTTCAATATTTATTGCTAAAGAAAAACTGTAAACTAGCAACAACAACTTTAAAACTTTAAATAAAGTGCAGAAAACTGTAGCTTAACAGGTAAACAAGCTAAATCACAATCACCGAATCAAATAACCTGTATGACCCGAGTATAAGCCGAGTCCGGGTTTTTCGGCACAAATTTTGTGCCGAAAAAAACTCAGCTTATACTCGAGTATATACGGTACTTTACTTAAGTTACCTCACATACCACTCTCAGGAAAGCCCTTTCAACAGGCTTTGTCTCCACTCCACTGGAGGAGGAACCTGGGGTCAGCTCAGACAGGTTAAGGAAGCTGCCCAGGGCACACAGCTAGTAAGGAGAAAAGCTAGGATTTGAACCCTGATCTGTTTCAGACTTTCAGCCACATTTTAATTTAATTTAATTATTATTATTTTTTTAATGGTTGAATCTACTTGTTTTGTAATGAGATCTGTGTCCTGAACTCTGGGCCAGCGCTGTGAGCTTGATTTGGTGGGCAGACCCAGCCCTAGCAGAGCAACTTTGATGGGAACTCTGGGTCAGTACCGCCTACTGATTCTTGTCCTCCTGGAAACACTGTCTGGGGCTGCAGATGCAGCCCTTGTCTGACTTTGTCAGTACAGTGGTGGCACTGCAAGGAGTAGAATCGTCAGGGACAACCTATCAATTCAACTAAAAAAATATAATTAGCATACTAAAAAAGAGAAAAAGAGGAAGAACCTAAAAGTACTCATGAGGAGGTATCGGCTGAACGACTCTGGCAACATGAAAAGTCAGAGTAGATCAACGCCTCCCGGGGACGTCAAAAAAAAAAAAAAAAAAAATATATATATATATATATATGAAACAGAGAATTCCATCCACAGAGAAATTGCTGAAATGTCAGAAATAGAATTTAGAATATGGATGGCGAATAAGATAATTGGAATGGAGAAAAAGATGGAAACAGAGAACCAAAAAGCAGTTCAGAAGTTGTCTCGAGAAATTAATGAATTCAAAGACAAAGTCACCAAGGATATGGACATTATGAGGAAAGATACAGCAGAGCTTAAGGAATTGAAAAAGGTATGTGAGGAGCTTCAAAATACTGCAGAGTCCCTCGGAAATGGAGTTAGAGCAGTGCAAAGAAAAAATCTCAGATAAAGAAGACGAGACTTTTTAACTATCCCAAGCATTCAAAGAACCAGAAAAATGGAGAAAAAGAGCAGAACATTCCCTGAGAGAGTTATGCGATCATTCCAAGAAATCAGACATCCAAATGATAGGGATTCCTGAAGGAGAACAGTCTGGTCCCAAAGGCACAAATTCTCTGCTCCAACACATTATGGCAGAGGATTTCCCAAGTATTGCAAGAGACACAGAAATTCAGATAGTAGATAGTTTCAGAAACCCAGCAGGACTCAATCCAAACAAAGCATTTCCTAGACACATTGTAATTAATTTTGCCATTGTTCATGTGAAAGAGAAACTTCTGCAAGCAGCCAGGCATAAGAAAAGTATTATTTACAAAGGGAAAAGTGTAAGGATGACTGCAGGTTTTTTAGCTGAAACTTTGCAAGCCAGGGAAGGATGGTCATCAGCCTTCAACCTTCTTGAACAAAACAATTTGCAGCCCAGGATCCCATATGCTGCTAAACTGAGTTTCATTTGTGATAGAGAAATAAAATCCTTCACTGACATCCACATGCTGAGGAAATCTGCCATGACTCGACCAGCTCTACAGGAAATACTCAGACCCATTCTTTACAACAGGCAACAGGAGAGTACACCACCAAAGTAAACCTACCTAGAAATTAAAGAACAAAGCCTAGCTTTCACAGTGGTGAGAGGTATAAAATTAAGCTCCGGACTTTTGAAAAACAAGATGACCAAAACTCTGCCACATCTATCAATTCTCTCAATTGATGTGAATGGTTTGAACTCTCCTTTAAAGAGGCATAGGCTGGCCGACTGGTTACAAAAACTCAGGCCGGATATCTGTTGCCTAAAAGAAACTCACCTTACCTCTAAAGATAAAACAAGACTCAGGAAGGAAGGATGGGCAATGGTATTCCAGGCCAATGGAAAGCAGATAAAAGCTGGGGTTGCTGTCTTGTGTGCAGATACAATGGGTTTCAAACCAACAAAAATGATGAAAGACAAACATGAACACATCAGCTACATTTTAAAAAAGTCAGATTTGCCTATGTGTAATTTACATACAATTGAAGTTTACAATTTGTCAGCAGACAGTTCAGTGAGTTCTGACAGATGTATATGGTTGTACAAGCACACTATATAATCAAGATAGATCCTTTCCCTAATCCCAGAAGTGCCCTCATGGCCCCTGGCAGTCAATCAGCTTCTTCTAAATCCAACCCCTGGGAAACTGATTTTTGTTTTTTTCTGTGCCCATAGCTTTGCCTTTTCTAGGGTGACATGAATGGAATCATGCAGTTTGTAATCCTTTGTGTCTGACTTTTTTCATTTATCACTGTGCCTTTGAGATTGACCCATGTGGTCACAGGTGTCATGGGTCTTTCCCTTTATTGCTGAGTAGTTGTCCATTGTGAATAAAACACACTTCTTTTACCTACTCAGTTGACAGACATTTGTATAGTTTACAGTCGGTCGCTATTATGAATACAGCTGCCATAAACATGTGTGTACAAGTAGTTGCATAACAGGTTTTCATTTCTCCTGGGTAAAAAACCCATGGGTGGAAATTCCCGAGTCTCAGGTTAAGCATATGTTTGACTTTATAAGAACCTACCAGACTATTTTCCAAACTTGCTCTACCTTTTGAATTCTTACCAGCATGGCATGAAAGCTTTTTTCCAGCTACATTTAAAATGTTTAGGCTTAGCGTCTCCCTCACTCTGAGCTGGGAGGTTGAGAATAATGAATGCCACATTTTGTTGAATGTAAGGTGCCATCAATTTTAAGATGCACCATTATTTTATATACCAGTAACAAAGAAAACGAGTCTGACAAATGACACATGCTTTCTCATCACTAAGAAAAAGCATTTTATACTTATAAAAATAGCCCATATATCATTCCTATACATATGTTAAATGGAAAGTAAAAATAAAAGAAAATAGAGGATTGCTAGAACCTTTAGAATGTTCTGAATCTCTTTTTGACTCTGAGTGTTCAGTGTCCATATTTTTGTCACTTGGAAATCTCTGGGCCATCAGGCTGCTGATGATGCAGGATTTGTTTTTAAAGTGCTCTGTTATTGTCTCCAGGATTTTAATTTTTTCCAAGCAGATCCCAATGCTGAGAACTGTCTTATTTGACTGTACTTGTATTTCACACCCTTCTCCCCACCAAGTTGAATTATGTATCACCAGAAGTTAAGTAGCTTCTGCTCAAATTTAGTAAAATGGTTTTTGGCGAATTGATGTTGGATGCCTTCAAGATAGTCCTGCTCAATAGATGAACTACTCACAACAGCCTTTATTGCTTTGAAATTTCATCCATCCTCTTTTTTTAAAGAAATGTGGCAATTGCTTCTGCCTTGGGAAGCTATTGGTTCAGTATGTGGAACAATGACCACAAACCAACTGAAGTCTTGACAATATTGATGGTCCTGGCACCCAGTCCATACAGGAGCAAGCTATGATGATTTTTTCAGGATTTGCTGTCTCATAGTGATTGAAAGACATCTTCATCTTAACGATGTTAACACAGAAAGAAGTTTTGCATCTTACACTTGACAAAATGCTGTATATTTTACTCAAAATGTGGGTTTCTGATGTGCTCTATATTTTAATGCTCCCCCAAGCCCCATCATAGGCAACAGAAACATCTGCTTCCTCTTCAACACCTCCATCCTCCTTATGTCTCCCCACCAAGGTATAATTTACATATAATTACGGTTTCTACTTTGTAACAATGATTGTCCTTCAATCATAATTCTCATCTTACCTATTCTCTCTTCTTTATTCCATGCACCCATTCTTTCTCCCATAAACTACTTCAAAAACCTCCTTTTTAATCTGCTTGCTTTCTAGAAACTTCTGTTCCTTCAATCAGTCTCACTCATTCTCAGAGTAATCTTCTACCGACCCAGATCTGAATATGTCATTCTTCTCCAAAGAATTTTCTCAAGACTCTTCCTTGATTATTTGAAGGATAAAGCACCTACTCATTCAATATCTTCTACCTTCTTGGCCCTACGTTTCATGCCAACATTATTATTCACCATTTTCCACTCCAGACACATCCAATTATTTGTTGTTCCCCAAACACACCTACAACTTTCCTCCTCTGGGAATTTTTCATTGTGGATTCTGGTTATGCTTTGTCTAGAACTCCTTCTCTTCCACTCCCACTGAAGACCTTTGATAGGTATGAAGCTTATGCTCATTCTGGTCATATTAGCATGCGGCATTTATGGGTGACGTTTTCCCTTCTTTCTAAATTGCCTGGAATCAGTTAATATGTATGCATATGCACTTGTACAGCTGTGCTTCACTTAATAACAAGGATGTGTTTTAAGAAATACATTGCTAGATAATTCTGTCATTGTGGGACTTTCATACAGCGTAGATACACAAACGTAGATGGTGTAGCCTACTACACGCCCAGGTTGTATCCTACAGCCCATTGCTCCTAGGCTACAAACTTGCATGCCATGTTACTGTGATGTAGTCAATTGTGTGTAGTCAATTGTAACACAGTGGTCAGTATCTGCCAATCAAAACTATCTAAACATGGAAAAGGCAATGCATTGTGCTACTGCATTATGACAACTCTGACTTCATTAGGCACTAGGAACTTCTTGGGTCTATTATAATCTTATTGGACCACTGTCATATATGTGGTCTGTGGTTGCTGAAACTTTGGCACATGACTGGAAATACATGTATACATTAGCACATATAAATAGACACACACTCATATACATATCCACCCTATTCATTCCTACTTGGACTCTTTGATCAAATTGCTTCCTTCATATCTTCTCAGGACCTGATTGTACTGTCAATTGTATAGTCTTTTACTGGAAAATGGAGATCAGAGGGCCACACTGGTTTATTTCAAGAGATAGATTCAATTATGCTGTCTGAGAGTGTTAGCATTTTGGAGGCATTCCCGTGTGATAAAACAGATCTGGAACTTGGCATCAGCCGATACCCAGTCAAGCTGTTGCTCTGTCACTTACTACTTCTGTGACCTTGGGCATGGAAGATAAACTCTCTGGCTTGAGTTTCCTGAACGTCCTGAGCCAATGTGAGCTCTAGTTCCTTGTAGAACCCCTTCTCCTGCAGAGATAAACCTGGGGAAACTGCTAAGTGCTCCCCCAAGTCTTCATGGGTAGATTAACTCTGCCTGGCACCATTTCTTCTCAGATTCTTGGTTCATGTTTTATAGCAGGGATGTAGCTTGAAAAATTCCTTTCTCTTCTGGACTGTGCACCCACAGCTGGGAAGCAGCTGGCCGGTATAAGACCTCACCCCAGCATCTCTTGCAGCTCCTCACGGCCACATGACCAGCTCTCATTACAGCAGGGCAAGTGGTTGTGATGGGTGCTGCCATGGGGTTGAGGCTTTTATTCTGCAAGTAGCTCCTGCAAGCTCTCCTTCTGATTTTGCTGGCTAGGTGCAGATGACAACCAGGCCCTAGATCAGGGATTCTCAAACATGAAGGTGCATCTGAACCACCCAGAGGGTTTGATAAAACAGACTGCTGGGCCCTATCCCTTGCATTTCTCATCCAGAAGTCCTTTAGAAGGACGTGAGTGTGTGCATTTCTCACAAGTTCCAGAGTGATGCCAGTTTTGTTATTATTATTTGTTATTATTTTGTTATTACACTTTGAGAAATACCATCCTAGGAGATAGCAGAGCTACAACATGGAAAGAGCCTGGGTATCTCACGGCCACGGATGAGGGGCAGCTACAACATGGGAAGAGCCTGGGTATCTCACGGCCATGGGTGGGGGGCAGCTACAACGTGGGAAGAGCCTGGGTACCTCACAGCCACGGATGAGGGGCAGCGCAGCCCTGTCAATCAGATATACCCACCCGACACTTTTAAATGATAAAGAAATAAACTTTTGCTTTGTTTGACAATTTATGGATTTTGTTGAGTCTGCATTGTAGCAGCAGTTCATCTATTGTTCAAAGCCCTATACCAATTCCTCTTAGGGCTGGGAGTCAGACCCATTGCCTGTTGCTGGCTATGCCTCCTTCTGGCCAGGACCCAGCTTTGGAATCTCTCACACCCTCCCAAGTATCTGATCACAAGTGAGCCATCACCCAGAGACTGAGAGTCCTCAGGTTCTGCAAGCCCTTCTGCTCCTTGCCATCCAAACCACGGATAGTCACTCCACTTGGCAGAAGCTGAGGGTTCCCTCCAACTTACTGGACTTGCTAATGAGAGCTTTTTTTTTTTTTAATTTCAGGTTAATGTGGAGATACAAACGATCAGATCAAATGCAAATAGTTTGCATTTGTAAGGTTAGAGTCTGATTTGTGCTATGTCCTGTACCTGAGTAGTCTCCTGGCTAGGGCAGGTCATCTCTCCCCATCCTAATTAATTACTCTCTGGTTGCTGCCCTGGACAGCTTTTGCCCAGGTGCTTCCTCTGTCTGAGAACCCCTAGCCCTTGCAGAATGCTAGAACGCTAGGGGACAGGGTGCTATCAGAGCCTCCCGTACTCAATTCCTTAGTCCTAGACCTGCCCAGGCACAGAGGAGGTGCTCAGTGCCTAAAGTCAAAGCCATGTTATCATTTCTGAGAAAGTCTCAGAGTGAGGGATGACAGGTGGCAGGGGGTGGAGCCTTCCCAATCAGCCTGCACAGCCAGGAACAAGACATAGTTTAAGTGTTGCCCCAGCAAAGTTCTCAGAGCCCCATCTTGTCAGAACGCAGTCTCTTAGACATAGCAAGGCAATTGTGTGATAATTATATATAAAAAAGTCTAACAAGTATTAAGAGATCACTAGTTCAATAAGCACATGAAAGCTCAAAGCAGGATTCATGCCATTAACTCAAATTACATGAGCCCTAAGTCTGCCATCATCTTCATTTTAACCAGCACATCAAGGAAAGGAGGCGCTTTTGCTGGATTATTAAAAGGATTTAATTAACATGGAATATTTCACAGGCAGACAACCTATGACAGAATAATTAAAATATAGTTTGTTGAAATGCCCATTAATTGACTACTAATTATCACATTTCGTTCCCCTTTAAGGGCTGAAGATATCTCAGGAGGAGATGTTGCTCTGTACAAAAACACATCTCCTTGATTGTTTGAGTCTGGGTTTAATTAGGACAAAGTCCTTCATTCTGCAATTACAGAAAACTGGAATAGAAGTCAGAGGGAACAAATGAGGGGTAGGACCGGATTCGGGGCATGCAGTGTGGTGGGACAGAGCACTGGACTGGGTGGTCCCCTCCTGCCCTGAATTCACTGCCAGTAGCTCCCTGCTTAAAACCACTCACGACTGCCCTTGGATTATATACATTCAAAATCCCTGCTATCTGGTAAGTTATGGCCAGACTATCATCCCACCTTGCTCATTTCTGCACCTTGCTCATTTCCTTCCAGCCACGCCAATTTTCTTGCTGTGTCTTAAGCAAATCAAGTTTGCAACCACCCCACCACAGGACCTTGGCACTTGCTGTTTCCTCAGCTTGGAGTTTCTTTCCCTGAATCTTTGTATTTGGCGTCTTCCCATCCTTCACATCTCCATTCAAATGACACCTCAGGGCCTTGCCTGACCACCCATCTAGAGTTATCCCCTTTATTTTCTAGCACATCCCAATATTTTATTTTATGCACAAATGTAATACTTTAAAATTCTTAGGTATTTATTCAGGTATTCAATTTTTTATTGTTTGTTTCTCCCCCATTTAAGCATAAATGCCACAAGGACTGGAACTGTGTCTGTTTCCGTGATGCCTTGGAGCCCCAGCACCTAGGACACTGCCTGGCATATAGTAGGTATTCAATAAATATCTGTTGATTGAGTGGAAGCGGGAGTGGAACAAGAAGATCTCTGAGGGTCCTTTCAGGTCTAAACCTGTAGGAAACTTTGAACTTGTGGAGAACCAAGAGAGAAGCATGGCTATAGAAGACGGAATGGGTTGGAACTCTTTCTGGTATCTCCCTCCTGGCCCTTAGCAAGGCCATAACCACTGTGGGCTTTCAGGAAGTCCATCCAGGCCTACAGTTCTAGAATTCTCAAACATCAGCAGGACTCCTGCCCACCTTGTTCAAACTTATAATCATAGGGTCTCTGCCCTTCCCCCTTTGCTACCTGCTACATCAACCTCCTTCATGAGATTCTAGCAAGACCATTACCCTCCCTCCAGGGCTCGGTTTGAAAACGAGCCTAGATCATTACTGACAGATGCTACCTCTGGCCATCAGGTGTGCACTTTTGTTTTTAAAACGGAGAGTTCAGATCCTTGACACGACAATAGTGCATTTCTAGGTTCTGACTCTGCAATTCTGTCCTTTCTTTTAGGGCGATCTATGAAATGCAGCAGATGAGAGACCAGGTTTTAGATCTTCCAACAGAGGCAGTCATGCTCCCCAAGCCCTGCTACCTCTCCCCCTCTGCCATGTTGGGGCCCTGCTTCTCCTCTACGTCAGAGACTGGGATGACAGTGGGATTTACTATGTCCCTGCCCTATGTGAGCCATCTCCTTCTCATGGGACACTGAGACAGCCTGGAGCCAGAGGCCCGAACCAGCTCTACCCGCAGCATTTTTCCTGTTTCCATTTTGCTCTGGGCTTCTCATTTTTTTGTCTTGAAGCAGCAGAGTAGAAATTAAAATTTCAGAGTTGTAGGTGAGGCCTAAGATAAATCAGGCCCTCTCTGGGGTCCAGTCCAGCTCAGCAGAATTTTGCACAGTCATTTGGGACTAGAGCTCCAGCTAATAATAAAACAATATTTTGCCTACTTTGTGCATTGTAGAAATAGTTTATGGAAGAGTCCAAATACTGAAAGGGTCAAGCAGTATTATTCTAAAGTAAGCTTCTAAAGCACTATCTCTTTTCAGGTTTGCTGTAACAATAACTGCTCTGGTCTGCCACATGGGCCCTCCTGGGCTACAATGACTGGCGAGTGATCTGGGAAGACAAGGCTAGTATGTGTGATATGAACAGGGCTGGACTGTTCATGGTGGACAATGGCAGTAATGTCACAGGACCCTCCTAGCTAACACACATTTTGGAAAGTTCTCATGTACATCTTGGGACAGGTAACCACTGCTTTAAAATTTTGTAGTCGTTAAAGACCAGCGGGTCTAAACTCAGACACCCTCGAACTGGACCTGGTCACCTACCAGCTACTCCTGTGCTTTGGTTTCCTTATTTGGAGAGGTAGTTGCATCCTTCATAATCCCATGAAAAGAATATTAGCAAGGCAATGAACCCTGAGTGGAGGAAACAATAACCACTGAGTAAGGAGATTAGGGTTTTTAGGAGTGGGCCTCAATGGATGACTAGGAGTTCTATAGGCAAAAAAAAAAAAGCTATGGTGACAAGTAGTAGGAAGAGTAGTAAGTAAGGAAAAGGGGTACATTTTAGATGGGGAACAGCCTGTTTGGAGCCTCTGCGTGGCTGACTGGTAAATTGTGGTGAAACACAAATATTAAAAGATAGGTTGAAGTTCTGTGTGGAATTAATGCAAAGCTGAGGAATATGGACTTTGTTCTCTGTGGGAGGATTTCTTTTACTTTTTTTTAGATGATATTTTTATGCCTAGAAAAATAAACAATATTTATCTTAAGCTCAGTGCAGAAAACTTGAATCCCAGAAAAGTGTGAAAAAAGAAAAAACAATCACACGCAAACCCGCTGCACAAAATAATTGCTGTTAACATTTGGTCGGATGTCTTTTCGGCGCCTTTTCAATGAATATGCATGCTGGCCCAGCCTTGCAAAAACGTTTTCTAAGGAACATTTTCGAGCAGTAGAGTATCACAGTCAGGTTGGCATTCCAGAAAGATCCCAGCGGCTGCTGTGGGGAGGAGAGTCTGCAGGCAGAAGCCAGGATGTGTGGGGATTTGTGCTGGTTTGGGGAGAGATGAAGAGACCAAGGGCCAGGACAGGCCATGGAGGAAGGGGCATTTTCAGAGGTGGAGATGCTTCAAGGCAGACCGCTGAGGGCAACGGCCAGTCAGTGACAGCTCAGATTCTCTTCTCCACACCCCTGGTCCACTTCCTAATCAGATGCACACAGCTTAGTCTTCTATCCTAGAAAACTGTCCCTTAGAACAATTAGATTATATGCATAGATCTTCTTCTCCCAGCACCCTCTGAAAACTCCCCTGTGCCTCTTGCTAAACTCAATGGGAGAGATTTCAGACTGTTGGTTTGAGGGGTCACAGCCATCAGGACCCCTTAGATGAAAAAACCAGTTATTGTCCTCACAAGGGAGCCTCAGGCTGGCTTTCCTGACTCTGCAGGTGCGATCCGCTCACTCTCCCACCTCAGCCACTGCTCCCTTCACTCCCGTGTCCCTCCCAACACTAAGCTGCCACCAAGCTGTGCCCAGGAAATGAAGATGATCCCAGAGGAACCTGAGGCTGGCCCAGGAAATGAGCTGTGTCGTCTGTGATGGAGGGAGATTGAGAGACCGGATAATTGAGGGCCTGACAACGAAGCCTGCAGACAGCCAGGATGGGCTCACAGCATGGACCGCATTAAAGTCCCATCGCCTACCGCTTCCCGGCAGCCTCTGCTGCCTCGTTTCAAGTGCTATTTTATAAACAGTGTTTTCAGAGAGTTAACGAATCTGGAGGAGCCCTGAAAGGGAAAGGGCCTCTGTTGAATAGCTTTTCCCTTACCAGAGGAAATGAAAGATGGTTTTTCTTATAACCCAATTTCCAAAGCCTTTTATTATAGAGTATGGGGAAGATTTGCCTCCTGCCAGGCTGAGTGGGGCTGAGCCAGCTCCAAAGGGGAGCTTAGAGACAGCTGGACGGTTACATGGGTGGGGAGGGTGGTCAGAGAGGATGAGATCAGTCTTCCCTCAGCAGCACAGAGGCCTTGACCATTCTTATGCTTTGCACTGATTTTCTTTCCTGAAACCTTGACAGAGTAGGTAGCATGTAGCATGATGTGAGAGTAATAACATGGACTTGGTGTCCACCAGGGTTCTAGACCTGGCTTCTGTGCTTTCTTATTTACCTGACCACAGTTTCCTCTTCTGCCTCAAAAGGCTGCTGTGAGTGGAGGTGAGGGAACGTGTAAAGTGCTCGATATGCTGAGGCTCCCAGCATACACCCCTGTCCATCAGGGATCCTTCAAATATTATTCAGCCAAAGATCAACCAGTAGGATTTGTTCATTTTTTTCTAGGTAACAATGTTGAGGTTAGGAAAGTGACTTGTCAAAAGTCACCTAGTGACTTCTTGACAAAGCTGGAAGCGAGGTGGCCAGGGGAACACCCACAGTAGGTTAGCCTCGTGGGCATGGCTAGTGAAGGTGGCAGTATCGCTCCTGGGACGTGCCACTGGGCTCCCTCAGAGTGTCCCAGAGCTAGGAAGGGACATACATTTTCAGTGGGTCTCTTTTGCCTCCCCACTGGACAGTGTCTCCAGAAGAAGGGTTCTGAGAAGCAATCTTAGAGTCACTTGTTCTTAGACACTTGGGACTCATCAAGAGAAAGCAACTCTTGGGAGGCTCTGGCCGCCCCACTCCCTACCCTGGAGTGGCAAAGGCCTGGTGGGATTGGACTCATTCAGAGCAGCAGCAAACCGACCAGCAGACGCCTCATTGGAAGCATTAACATATGACCTGAGAGGAGGGGTCTTCTCTGGAGGCAGCAAGGACATTGCTAAGAGGATGAGTTAAGACAGCACCAAGCTGGCATATGAGTAGATAGTAATTGAATATCTGCTTTACGTGGGGATTTAGGATAAAAAATTATCATCATAATGACCCGTCAAATGCTTCCCATCTCAGAGCCTTCCGAGGTCCCAAGGTGTCACAACTGAAAGGGAGGAGTGACCCTACCGTAAGGGAGGGAGGAAAATCTGCTTTATGACTCTTCATCTCTTCAGCCCTGATAAAGGAAATTGTTCGGGAGAGATCCTTTCATATCAGCTCATCTTTATTGAGTTCTTCCCACATACCAATGTGCTTCACACCTTTAACTCAATTCATTCTCACAAAAACATTATAAAGAGGTAGGCATTATTATTATTATTATACCTATTCTCGTGATGGAGAAGCTTAAGCTATAAGAGATAAAATAACTTGCTCTAATGTCTCGAACGTACTAATGAGGCTTAAATGTCTGTAGGAAGCACTTTGTAAAGTAGAGGAGGCTAAGGAAGGGCTCTGATTGTTCTGCTCGGAGCAGGTGGCAGTGACCCTGAATCCCCCTTTCTTTTTTCTTGTAGTTGAAATCTCTTTCCAGGTGCATTTCAAGCATCTGCATTTATTGCCAGAACTGCCTGGCAATAAATAAGTTGGGTGGTTGTGTTGATAGGCAGTAAGGGGTGGGTGTGGGGTGAATTACGCAGGGTGGCCGGGAATACCCCTCAAGAGAACGCCTGAGGGAACATTTGGTGAATTTGAGGCTGATGTCTTTATCCGCATTGGAGAGCTCCCCATGAGTGAAATTCTCCTGTCTGAAAGTGGCTTTAGTTGGAGCCAGTGTAATTTGGCTGAGATGGAGTCCATGTGAGGCTACACCAAGATGACATGATGTCCATCCTTAAGTGAATCTGCAGTTTAAGGGAGGGAGAGTAATAGAATTAGGTTGCAATAGAATCTCCATAATCAACCACCTCCCTACATTGACCACCTTCTTAAGTTGACTTAATTTTCATAGACCAGATGTGCGCCATATATACGTTACCAGTACAGTAGGCCTAGTTCCTTATGATGACCACTTCCATATGATGACCGGTTAGTTACAGTCCCCCAGGTGGTCAATTTACACAGGTTCTACTGTATGTTAGCATGTGTGTGTGTGTGTGGGGGGGGTAGAGGTTCAAACAGTTAAAGGCAGTGACTGTGGAAGGGCTAATGTAAAATGAACGGACATCCACCAGGTATGTAAGATAGGCTTATGGGAAGGGGAATTCCAAGAAGTGGGAAGAGTATATGGAAAAATGCAAAAGGGCCTGGGGCTACCTATTCCAAGACTATCAACTTAATACAGGAAACTCTTCTAGTGTATGTAGCTGGGATCATTTCCATACATTTCCTCTATCATCTATGCTTTATGTGAAGGGGATTGAAGGTGGGGTCTGAAAGGAATGATGCCAGCCATACTGGTGCCACAGGAAGCACCACCAGAGAGTACAGTTATTCTCAACCTCTAGGGAGGATCCTGTGGCTCAGGCTGGCCAGGGACTGCGCTGGAGGGAAGGAAGGCTGAGTGATACTCCACAACTTGCCTTACTGAGAAGTAACTGTTAGTGGGATTTTTAAGACTGAGGCACATCTGAAACGCACTATCAGCCACACTAGAGCATGAATAAAAGGGAAGGAGCCTCCTTCATGTCAAGTAGAAGCTGGGGGTTTTGAGGAAGGTCTTATCTCAATACTCTCAATGACTGTGCAAGATACCCATTATTGTCTCTATTTCTCAGATATTAGTAAAAGGTGAATTTGAAGATCAAATCCAGGTCTGTCTGGCTCCAATGTCTGTGTCACAAATGTTTATCCTCTTCAAGTCTCCCCCATGTTCCACACTAGTGTCAGATGTCTCAGGTTTGGGGCATGGCGTAACAGAATGGTTACCTATTATATAATCTCTTGCTTTATACCTGGAGCTCTCTTCAAGAAAGTTGCTCTTATGCTTTAGGTCAGCTACTGATTAGATGGATGGATGGACGGATTTCGAAAGTACCTATTCTCCAACTTGGAGGGAGTAGTCCACATCCTGATAAAACAAGGAAAGTATATGTCATTGTATTAATGGTTGACACCAAAAGCTCTCTTAAGAATGGGACTATTTGTTTGGAATACGCCATAACACATTCTGGGGATTGTAAAATGAGACTGTCCAAGGACATATGTCTGAAGAGCATTGTTCTTCAAGAGGCAAGGTGAAAATCTGCTTCTGACTCTAGATGGAGAAGACATGAGAGATAGGGAAAGAGAGATAGTGAAAAGCTAGAAGGTACAGAGGGTCACTGCTCTAACACTCGACAAGCTTACTAAACTCATGAAACTCTTTATCCAAGCATCACTTCCAAACCCATGGATGCCCTGAGCTTATGCTCAATGTAGCATGGGGCAGAAATTAGACCCTAGGTGTGAATACCAAGAATAGAGGTAAGGAAGTCCAGGAGCAGGTCAGCAGTCAGGAATTTGCAGAGATCATAGGAAGATCTCTGAACTCCCACTGGCCTTGATTTGGGGAACTTGAACAGGTTTACCTAAATCTCCAAGGGATAAAGGGCCTCTAGTTGAGCTCTACCAAGTTGAAATTCTGGCACTCTCCAGAGCAAGAAAAAAAGTCAGCTCAGATAAAAGCTTTCTGTTTTTATAGATCTTAGAATCCAGGCATGTCGTGAAAGCTAGAAGTGAAGAGTCTGCTGGTCAGAAATCTAGACATAACCAATAAAAGATACCTGTTTGAATACTTTAAGGATAGCAGCTGCCCATTCCTGCAATGAGATCCCTCAGCATGTGAGACGCTGGTTTCCCAGGCACTTCATCATGATGTAGGTGAGTTTAATAACAGAGGGTAAAGGCCACAGCCAGGAGTTTAGGGGTCTCTGGGTATAATACAGTGTTACTACCCTCAGACTGTCAGCCTACCTTGCAGCTACACCAAAGACCTGGGGAGAACAAGCTGAATAATAAGATGAATAACTGAAGTTCCTGAAGGGGCCCAGGAGTGAAGCAGAGGCACCATGGAGCTTAAGAACACTGCTAGGATGTAGCACGGCTGCCTAGCCACCCACCTGGGCCTGAGGTTCTCAACCCTGGGAAGAGCTGAGCGCCAGGATGCTGTTAAGAGTTGACTTCTTTCCTGTCTATGACCTCGTAATGTTTAGGAGCCAATAGATGATAATTATTTATTTAAAGCTTAAATACATTTAAATTCAGAAAATTAAGCAGAGCTCATTTCCAGCTGCTTCAGCAAGATTTTAAACGTTTGTGGCACACAGTTGAATAAGACTCTGCTAACCCTGAGTTCTGTGCTCTCACCAAGCCCTCCCATTTGGTAGAGACTGAGGCCTGTGGAGCTAGGAAGCTACAGTCACCTTTGAAGAAAGAACTTTATAGAATTTGAAGGCATATGTGTTGGTATTTGCAGGTAAGCTAGCCAGTGATAACTGTGGTGATTTTTCTTTTAGAGATTTACATGAAAAAGAAACGTTACTCCTCTCAACATGCTCCCAGTTCCCATATTCTCCTAAGTTATCCCCATAAGCATGTCTTAGCAATGCTGCTGGGCAGTGGGACACATTGTGGTCTGTGAGAGGTGTCCTTAAGTGGGAGGATGGTGGGAACATTTTTGCAACTAGCTCTCCTTGCTGTTCTGTGCAATAGTCCTTATTATTATTATTATTATTATTTTATTGTTGGGACTCATTAGGGCAGAAAGAATTAGGTTATACTAATTGCATTTGTTAGATAAAGTCCCTCTTATAATTATGTCCTACCCCCAAGAAGTGTGCCATTTAAAATCCACTTACTATAAAGTGGTTTTTTTAAATTTTACAAATGTTAAGTCAGTTATCCAGTCACTGGCAAGTAAGCGAAAAGCCAATCTCAGTCCCAGGTCTGTCTGATTCCAAATCCCCCACCCTTAATTTCAAAAATGGTTTCCCAATTACAATCCTAGCGGAATGGAATCATTAAGAACTGTATTCATTCATTCATTTACTCAGCATCAATTAAACATCCACAGTATGCTAAATGCAATGCTAAAAGTCAAGACTACAAAGATTAACATGGCATGGTCCCTGCCTTCAGCAAACTCGTGGTCGAGGCATGTGAATATGTGCTTATAAAAGAGAATGATATGACTTTAACAAATGTCACCGCAGGGTGTGTGGGAATACTGAAGAATAAACCTAACTGCTTGGGTGAGAGTAGTGGGAATTGAGAAAGGAGGGGGCCATTTGAGCTAAGCCTCAGATCAAGAATTCTTGACATGAAAAACTACAAATTTGTCCACAACACATTTTTTCAGTGTTTCATACCAACTATCTCATTTTTCAAGCCAAAAATCTAAGGAGTTTTCTTTATACATCTCACTCCATTGTTTTCTACATCCAACCCATCACCAAATTCTGAAAAATATACCTCCCAAATTCTGTCTCTAAAAGTAAATAAATAAAAGTTAAATAAATATGCACCATGTGTAAGTATAGACCAGCCACTGCTAGATATTTGCTCAAGAGAAATGAAAGCACTTGTCCATACAAAGACTGGTACGTGAAGCTCCTACAGTAGTTTAATTTGTAATAGCTAAAAACAGAAAGCACCCCAAGGTTTCATTGACAGATTAATGGATAAACATATTGTGGTATATCTACATGGGAAGTCATATTCAGCAATGATCATTCACTGTTAGGATATATAATATGACTCCAACATTTCCAATATTTACTATTTGGCAGGAGGAACAGAATACACAGGAGCACATGGAAACTTTTGAGGATGATAAATATATTCATTACTGTAATTGCAGTGATGATTTTTTGTATACAGTTGTCAAAATGTATTATGTTGTGCATTTTAAATATGTGTAATTAAATGCATGTTCACTGTATTTCAATAAGTCTATTTAAACTTGAAAAATAAATATCTCTCCTAAAAAATCTTCTGAATACACCTAGGCATCTCTAGAGTTACAGCTACCATCCTTGCATAATGTGCCATCATCTTTTATTTGGGCCTTGGAAGTAGCCTTTTAACTGGTTTTCCCAGTCTTTCTTCCTTCCTTCCTTCCTTCCTTCCTTCCTTCCTTCCTTCCTTCCTTCCTTTCTTTCTTGCTTTTTTGATGCTTCTTTATTTGCAAAGACTAATTTGTTTTCTTATTGAGACCATATTTTCCTAATAGACAATTTATATTTTTAATATGTATACTTTAAAGTCTTTACTAAATCCAACACCTGGGCCTTCTTGGGATTTATTTTTATTAAGAATTTTTTTCCTACCTGTGGACCATATTTCCCTGTTTCTATGCCTGTCTAGTTATTTTAATTATATTCTAGACATTTTCACTGATGTGACATAGAACTTTTGGATTCTGTTTTCTTCTTCTGAAGAGTGTTCAGTTTTGTTCCGGCAAACTGTTCAATTACTAGACAATCATCTTGAACTTTTAGAAATTTGGCTTTACACTTTATCATGGGGTCAGGAGTTCTGAGTTATTCACTTAGCTCCTCTAACTTTGTAGGAATAAAATGGTAAAATCCCCTGTGGATCTTACTGAGGCTTGTTTTTAGGCTTTGTGAGAACAGGTCTAGAGTAGTCCTTACTCTAGGACCAAGATTATCAAACATTTTTTAAAGAGTAAAATAGTAAATATTTTAGGCTCGTGGGCCATAAGATCTCTATAGCAAATAATCAACTCTACTAGTGCAGCTAGACTATAAATGAATAGGCAGGATATGTTCTAATAAAACTATGTTTTACAAATATCTGTAGCTGGACCAAAAGCCGTAATTTATTAAACTCTGGTCTAGAACATGGTACTTACATTTAAAGCATGACCTTCCTGATGTCTTAATTGGATCCCCAGGTTTTAATAAGGTCTCCACAGTCTGGCCAAACCAGAATTCTAGTATCTCCTAGCATTGCTTGACCTCTAGTGTTTTCATATTACTCTCAACCTCATAGCAGCCCCTCTAGGGAATCCATAGTCTTTCTCTGTAGCTCATCCTTCCTTCTCCTACCACAGAGATTTCCGGGGACTGCTTCTTCACAGCTCCTTTCTCTACAATGGCCTGACCCTTGGGTTCTGGTCACTTCTGTAGTCTCAAAATCTGATTCCTACTTCCTCTGGTCAGTAAGAATACCATATTCTATCTGAGGTCTATTTCTTTATGTTACAGTTATGAAATTGTCCCCAGATTGAGAAGTTGAAAAAATAAGACCTGTCTTCTTGATTTTCTCTTTTTTCCAGGGGTCATGATTTTGTGTTGCCCACTGCCTATGCCAATGAGCATTTTCCTCATATAGTCCATCTGGTTTTGCAGTAATGTATGGTGGAAGGCTAGTGCAGTGCCAATTTCTCCGTTATGATCAAAAGCAGAAATCCCTACATTTACATCTGCCCTCTCCAATCTATTTTCTACTTTGCATCCAGAATGATCCTTCTTATCCAATCATGTAACCAGATCTAGTGCCCTCCCTAAAATGATTCAATGATTCCCTATTGCTTTTTTTTTTTTCTTTTTAGAGACAGAGTCTCACTTTATCGCCCTTTGTAGAGTGCCATAGTATCACAGCTCACAGCAACCTCCAACTCCTGGGCTTAGGAGATCCTCTTGCCTCAGCCTCCTGAGTAGCTGGGACTACAGGTGCCCACCACAATGCCCAGCTATTTTTTGTTGCAGTTTGGCTGGGGCCAGGTTCGAACCCACCACCCTAGGTATATGGGGCTGGTGCCCTGCCCACTGAGCCACAGGCACCACCCGATTCCCTATTGCTTTTAAGATAATACTTAAGAACCAGTCTTTGCCCATCAGTGAATCCCCAACACACAGCATGGTGCCTGCCCTATGATGGACATGTAATAAATATTTTTGGATAAACGAGAAATAAACTTTTTGGCAAACAGAACATAAGTCGAGCCAGGGTAGTACAGGGAGTGGTAAATTATTTCAGTAGAATTCCCACTCAGAATGCTGACTACTGACAAATGACTCAATGGCTTCCTGTGCCAAAAATATGACAATTGGAGACTATGGTAGTAAATTGCCATTTTTTTTTTTTTCTCTCTATCATCAAAAACTTTAAAGCATTTTCTCAGCATGGAGCTCTTAAGATGGCTGGAGCTGTCTAGGTAAGGCAAGGGAAAGCTTTCTTGAACCTGGGTTGGCTGTGCTCACAGACAGACAGATGGACATGCACACAGGCAGAAGGAATCGTCAGTTTGCTAAAAATAATACCTCCACCAGTTTTTCACAGAAACCCTTAAGGAAGAGAAAACAGATCGATGGCAAGCATGCCATGTGTGTGATGCTGACGTCCTCCCTGATCAGAGAAAGATCACCGTGGAGACCAAGCTCCTTCCCAGACAGCGGAGGAAATGACTCAAGCAATTGCTACTTTGGGACCACGTAGGGCCCCAAAGGACCCATGAGCTGATTAAATAAATTTGACAGGACATTTAGACAAAGGAAATTATCATTTTTTAAAATATTCACAGAAGGGAAAAATTGGATTTGGGCAGACATTTACCAAGGACCCTTTTGACGGAAGATTTTTAATAATGTTCGGAGGAAAGAGGGGATGTGAATTTGCGCTTTGGAAGTCTGGAAAGAACGCCAATGAGGTTGGGTGTTCTCCAAAGTATGGTGTCAAAACGGTGCCCTGACAGATACTTCCGGGTGAAGGACACGATAAATGCGACTAAGGAGGTCATAGAAGAAGACAGAAGTTCGCATTTATTGAGTATCCTCGGGGCGAGGGCATCTGCTGGGGGCTTTGCAGTAGGTAGCTTACGTCATCTTCACAATAACTGTGTAATTAGGTTCTACTATTTTCATTTTAGAAGGGAAGAAACTGAGGCAGGCTTAGACAAGGTAAAATAGCTGTTTGAGGTAACAGGAAAAATATACAGCAGAACAGCAGTGTGGACCCAGGTTTGTCTAATTCCAAAACCACAGACCTTCCCAAACACCGTATTGCCTTGCTGATATGCTGCTATTCAGTGCAGTCGGTGCCACCTTTCTGGACAGTCTGAATTTGCTGAAGTTAGGCCTTTCTGCTTCCTGAGTCTTAGAGTATTGAATGTAGTGTGGCAGACAAGCGTGCACTAATGACCATAAGACTGTCATTTCAGAAATGGGAATATTAGGCTCATTCATTACAGATGAGATTCCTTTCCAGTTCTCCACCCATGAAGACCAGAACTAGAATGTACGCATGTATGTAGGTATGTATGTATGTATGTCATGGCTGAGACCAAATTCTGGCGTTACCCTGGAGTCTGAAGGCACAAAAATAATATCCATGCCCGGGTGCTTTGGCTTGATACAGTGGGGTTTTAAAGATCAGTTCAAGAAAGGATTTGGTCTAACGAAGAGATGATAGCATCTGCAGCCTCCCTCTAAACTTGGTTCTTAACTGTGCAATGCAACATTTATAAAGTTCATTCTCACCCACAGCAGCAGGTCCACTTTCATTTGCTAACGGTCTACAGCAAAGCAAATAATTTGCTTCAACAGTCATCCACAGAAACCAAACACAGAAACCCATAGACTCTTCTGCCACTGTCTGCATCCTTTGGAGTGCTGTCATTTGCAGAACATCATCCATTTTCTCATCCATTTTGGGTTGTTTTTATCCAGGAAGACATGGGGGTGTGAGCTGGAACATATGCTGGTGTGAGTTTGGATGTGTGTGCTGGGAGAGCAGGCAGGAGCCTGGAGAAAATGTGTGCAAATGTGGCAGGGAACAGAAAACCCAGCAGGGATTGCTGGTCTCCTAGCAATCAATGACCAATTTCCCTTTGGGGCTATTCCCAGAACTGCAGATCATTTTAAAAATAGATGCATGTCTTGGTTCAGGTATTGACATTGCTTTACCCAGGGCTGTGTGAATAAGCATTGCTCTAATGAAATCTTAAAATATTGGATTTAAGTTTGGATATTCATATTTCATATTCCTAAGACTCCGCTTAGAAGTTTGCACCTCACTTACCAGACCTCGGGTTTTATCTCAGCATAGCTGTTCCAATCCAGGGCAATGAAAGGCTGTCTTCTGGGAAATCAGAGAGCAGCAATTTTTCTCAGGACAGTCAGAACCATCCTCCAAGACCCAGTCAAAGGCCATTTCCTTTGCAAAACTCTTCCCAACCTGCCTGGGCCAGTGCCCCCTCCCACCTTCCTATGCATTTCCAAGTTTGACCTCCTCTTATAACATTTTTTTTTTTTTCTAATTAGCCTTTTTTTGTGCACCTGTAGGGAGCTCCTTGGTGGCATCTGATTATCTCTGTCCCTTTCTGGTGCCTGACACAGGTCTATAGTACACAAGGTGCTTAGGAACATTTCTCAAATGACTGCACATGTAGATGGGACCTTAGAGCTTTCCCATGTACCCTCAAATGGCCCTTCCTGTCTTTAATCACCAGCCTGGGAAAAAAGCAGACAGAAGGACCACTGTCTAGGACAGCTGGGTGTCATTGCTGCACCAGCATAGTGCTGAGTTTGTCCTAGAGGGCCACCACCAGGAGAAGGAAAGTCACATTCTCCTGCATCAGAGGGGATGTTGCCTGAAAGGCAAAGTCATTCCCAGCACCAATTGCTTGGGGGAAGGAAGCTTCTTAGGCCAGAGTAGCTTCTGTGAGGACTGGGGGCTGCCAATGGATGAGACCCTCTAAGGCTTGTCCTCCAGGCTGTTGAAATAGAGTCATGAGATGGTTTCTGAAATAAGATGGCACCATCTAACCCTAGTTGATCCAGAAGCGAGGAGGTGGGGCATCGAGCAAAGGGCTCCCTCTGATGCCCCCATGAGACCAGAGGAGAGACTTAGCCTGTGTGATCTCATGTTGATCCCCCACTGAGACCAGAGGAGAGACTTAGCCTGTGTGTCACCCCCTTGGTTCATTCTTTGCACTCTGTTAGTATCTGAACTCCCTTGCACACCCTCCTAGTCCCAGCTGCTTCCCAGAGGAACTGCAAGGACTCACGGGCTTGGGCCAGTGTGCTCTGGGAGGAGCCATGGTAGGAGACTGCTCCCGAGAATGGGGGCTCTTGAACCACGAGGAGTCGCCACAGCCCAGCTGGCACAGCGGACTGCCCCCTCCAAAGCTTAAAACTCTGTGATTTTGCCACACAGGGTGAGGTTTCCCTGCTTCCCAGCACTCAGGCTGGAAGGTAGTGGACCTTCAGGCTGGCACAGGATGAGAAGGGAATGACATTCGCTCAGTATTTGTCCTATAGCAGGCATGTCCCCACCCCCAAGGCCTGTCCAATCCGGTCTGCCCGCAGCCTGGGGGAGCTGGTATTATTTTTCTCCTATGGTAGATAAAATGGAAGCCTAAAAAGAAGCTCCCAGGACAACCTGGGAATTAAACCCAGCTTTCCTCAGTCCTGGCACCTCCTGACTCCTGCGCTTAGGCATCTGTACAAACGCACCTTCCGGCTTTCCTCTGCCCACCCAGGAGCGTTACCCACTAAGTGCTAATGGCACTTTGGTCCTTTCCCTTGTTTTTATATTTGTAGGCTGTAAAGCCCAGGTCTGCTCCATGGTGGCTCCACCCAGAACTTTCAGAGTGTATCAGGCTGAGTGAGAAAAAGCATTTAGCCCACTTAAATCCTGAAGCCGCTGCTCCCAGTCAAAGAACCAGTGACGAAATGGTGGGAAAGGATCCTGGAGACCACCCAGGGGAACCCCACTGCTTTTAATAAGGAAGATCCACTTGTCTGAGGCCATCCTTGGCCCTGGGCTTCTGCTACCTGGGTGTCTGCTGCCAGTTCCCAGATGCAATGAACAGCAGGAATCCAGGCCTTCCGTCCACTGTTGCCACTTGGAGAGCCAAGTCTGCGCGTGACTACAGACAGGTGGCCCTAACCTGGGTACTGCAATATTCCTTAAGAGATTAGATGGCTAACGCCCAAACCTGACATGTAGGCCTGGCGCTGGAAGCAGAAGGTCATGACTTACTGCAGGGGAGGCCACCACAGCCTCCCTGGCGGGGCAGGCTGAGCTGAGCGCCGCGGTGGAGGTGAGCTGTAGAAGGCCCACATCTCTGAGACACGCTGACAAGCTGCCTTGTCTCTGTCTTTTTCTCTTGTTTTAAAGCCTGCATCGCTATTTTCAAGTCAGCAATCCAATTAACTGAGATTTTTGAAAAAAGCCTCAATGTTGGAAAACAAAATTCTCAGTTAGGAAGGCCTTCCCTGCTTCGTTAATTCACCGGTCAGTTTGGAATGGATGGGGTGAAGTTGACTTTCCCAGTAGTCTGCAGGAGTGCCAATTCTGGGGGTCCAGCCCTCAGCCCTGGAGATCAGGATTTTTGCCAGCAGCACCAGTGTGGTCCCTGGGTGGTGGCAAGTCACCAAAGTACAAAACTGTGCTTGGGTCGCCTCAGTTAATTATCCTTTTATTTGATATCTTTCTGCAAATAGGAATACACAAGAGTTGTGAAGGGTATTTATGTCCCTGAGGAAAAGTACCCTGCCTGCCATTTACAACTTCACAAGAGCTACCAAGCTGCCACCCCCAGCCTTTGTCCCTGGCCTGCCTCTTACCCTGTCTGCAGGATCTCTCTCTCTCTCTCTCATATTCATAATAACCAGCTTCTTCATATGAGCTGTGACATTCTGCTGAGTGGGAACCTCTTCCACCCCATTGACTTGTTTGGGTTTTGAGACAATTGTAGGTGTCAGAGCATGGATTCCAATTCCAATTCCCATTTTACAGGTGAGCAAGTTGAGACTCTGGGAAGACCCACGAGGTAAGATATTTGAAAGCCAAACATCTGCCTTCACATGGACACATTCCATTGTCCCTGCCACCACCTTTGTCCTCCCCATGCCAATCTTTTCTTTGCATCTTGGTGTGTGTTGATTTCTGGAATAGTCCTTAGAGGTGGAGTAGGGGACACCCTTAGTCACCCTGCGAGCCCCCACATGTCCTTACCTTACTCACCAAGAGAGCCGGTACTGGTTCAGATACCCTCCTGCCTGGTTGAGGGGAAGACGGCCCCCAGCCCCAGACTGATCCAAGGGTAATCCCATCCCCCTCACCCAGGGCCGAAGAGAGGGGAGGCAGAGTCTGTCAGGAAGCTTCTGGAAGCTCTCAATTCTTCTAAGACACTTACAGGAGGAGAGCTCCTCTTCCTCGTCTGGACACTGTTCTATCTATATGTGGCACCAGGACAGCTTGAAGATGAAACCAGCGCTGAGTGATCCTCATACCTGAGCGGAGAGAGGACTGGAGCCTGAGCCCTTGAGGGCAGAGTGAGTGCTGACTGTCATAGCCCTGGGCCATCTAACTCCGGAGTCCCTGTGACGTGGACTCGGGAGTGTCCCTAACGTGCATGACGGTCACAGTGGGGCTCCTCCTCTTGTAGCTGAGAGCACCCTTCCTTCCTGAGAGCACCCTGCACGTGTGCTGAAGCCGTCCTCACTCAGCTCCCACCTCCTTTACACCCCTCTCTAGCATCCTGCCTTGGTCTGTTACATTCAGACAGAAACTTGACATAGAGAACAGATGAGGGCCCTGCCTAGCTCAAGACAAGCAATTAGAAAATGGGAGCCAATCAACTATTTTGTTTTTAACTTTAGGATTATCTGTGTTGACTATATAGATGCACAGTACTAGGCAGTCTTGGGGTGGTCGATCCTTCCACTTTTCCTGACCAGGAACCATCCTGTCAACATTCCCTTGTGAGACCAGCTTGATAACCAGCTCAGTTGACTAAACCAGGTGGGAACACCTGACTCCAGAGAGAATCATCTGGGCTGCCAGCTGTCCTCACTATGCACACAGGAAAGACAAGTAGTCAACCAAAGTTGTTGTCATCTGAGAAATTTGACCTAAGGACACAGAATAGCAAGGGACAGACACAAGCAGGGCTGGGCAGGAGTGCCACATGATCGCAGAGCGGCAATAGGGAGGTCTGCAGACTCTCCGGAGCCCCCTGCAACCGCAAGGCTCTTTCAGCTCCCGGTGCAGCAACCTCCATCTCCAGGGGCCCTTTGCCACTCTGCTTGCAGCTAGAGCTGGCCCCCTGGCATGGCACAGGGGGCCCTTGTGACCTGCCCCGCCTCAGGTCCCCTGCTCTCTCAGCTCTGCTTCTCCCAACTGAATCCTCTCCATGCTCCTGGACAGCTGCCCTTCCGCCGCTCTCTGCCTCCTTGGTGCTGTTTCTTCTGCTTGGAGCATCCCCGCGCTTGGTCCACCTGCTGAGATCATGCTCACCTGCTAAAATCCAGCTCCTATAGCTGCAAGATCTGTTTTTCTCTTTCCTGGTGTTTCTCTGGCATGCATGTGTTGAGAAACTACTTCTGTGGTCCCTACTGTGTGCTCTGTCATAGTGTGAGAACAGACTCAATGAGGAGACAGTGGTAGGGCTGAGGGTGGGGTCCAGCAGGGGGAGCATCTCTGAGCTGAGATCTGAACGTGTGATGGAGTGACCTTGTAAAGATCTGGGAGAAGAGTGTTTCTAGCAGAGGGAGTAGCACACGCCAACGCCTGTGGGTGAGAACAGACCTGGTAGGGGAGAATACGGCTGGAGTGTCAGGAATGAGGATAAACGCAGAGAGGGGTGGGGGTGAAGCTGTACACTGCCAAGGATTAGGATTGGGTCTGAGCATGAATGGAAGCACTGTGGGTGTGGGGTTTGAGAGAAGCAGGTTTCATAATCTGACCTGTATTTTTTACAAAGATCCATCTGGGCCAGGCATGAAGGCTGACGTCTGTAATCGTACCACTTTGGGTGGCCGAGGCAGGAGCATTGCTTGAGCTCAGGAGTCTGAGACTGGCTTGAGCAAGAGCAAAACCCTGTCTCCATGAAAAACAGAAAAATTAGGCAGGCATTGTGGCTGGTAACTGCAATTCCAGTTACTCGGGAGACTGAGGCAGGAGGATAGCTTGAACTCAGGATTCTGAGGTTGCTGTGAGCTATGATGATGCCATGGCACTCTAACATGGGTGACAGAGTGAGACTCTGTCTAAAAGAAAGAAAGAAAAGGAAGGAAGGAAGGAAGGAAGGAAGGAAGGAAGGAAGGAAGGAAGGAAGGACCGTCTGGCTGTGGGACTTGGGAAGGGGAGTGTGGAAACAGTTTTCTAGACAGGGAGGGGGCATGGAAGACAGGACCCCTCCTCCTTTGAGGGACAGCCAGCTTGACTTAGAGATGGTCTGTCATGGGTGGTGAAAAGGAGGGAGAGTGGAGTCAAATTTCAAACTGGGGCTTGAGCAATTGGGTTCATGGAGGCACCCTTTACTGTGATGGCAACAGGTGGGGGTATGAGCTTGAGGTGGCCATCAAGAACTAGGGGTGCCTGGCACTTAGCACCCACACTGCAAGTCTTGGTCACAAACCCTGGACTCCTGGAAGGGACAGTCCACACCTTTTTTCCTGTGCCTCTCTCCCCCATTCTGTGTAGCATGTATCCTCACATACAAAACAGAATCAGTCCATTGTTGAAGAATGCTTTGATTTTCACCATGTCCTTATTCTTGAAAAATTGCAGATGCTGCCCATTAGCATACTTGGTTACCACCAAGACACTTCATTTGCATTTTTGCAAATGGCAGTGACATCACCCTGCAGCACGAGTCAGTGTGACCTCCCTCCCTGCGCACCCCTCATCAGTCCTCTCACAATTGAACATGACCCAGTGGGTCCCAGGGGAGCCCTCTAGGTAAAGACTCACTCTGATGGGCACGCTATTAGCACGCCTTGGTTCAGGAAGGTGTCAGAGTTTATTCCCACTGGGTGTGTCAAATTGGCCAATCAATCACCAGTCAGATACTGAGCACCTTGGCTAATAAGCCCCTGCCTTGGCCTACCATGTTGTAGTTTACAAAGCATTTTTATATATCCTCTCCTTGGACTTGTGCAACCAACCTCTGAATTGGCAGGGCAGGTCTCTGGCTATTAAATTCCCTATTTCACTTCAACTTTCATAACTTAGGGTCTTAACTAAGACTGTTCCTTCTGTCTGCCATATCCTTGTCCTTCTTCCTGGCCTGGGAAACTTTCAGAAACTGAACCTTCCAGAATCATCTTAAATATGAAGTGGTATTATCCATGACCTTCAAGCAGAGTTAATC
Organism: Loris lydekkerianus; assembly: GCA_963574355.1. NCBI lineage: Eukaryota > Metazoa > Chordata > Mammalia > Primates > Lorisidae > Loris > Loris lydekkerianus. The sequence continues at coordinate 19,234 of CAUYPK010037437.1, read as the reverse complement.
ACTCCTCCCTTCTCCCTCTGTTACCTGAGCCCATATGGATGTGTCTACCTTTTCAGTTATTAGACTATAGATAACATAAAATTCATAATACACGTATACGTACCTGTCTCTCCAACAGATAATGTTCTTGCTTGAGGGGAGGGAATGTGTCTCATCCATCTCAGAATCTCAGTCCCTGATATACAGTATCCCCTTTCATGAAGTTATCAATCAGTAGATGAATGAACATTTGGATATGTTAAAAACTAGAGGTCATACACATATTGTAGGGAACTGTGCATATTTTGCTAAGGGATATAGACCCCAGCCTGTAGGCATAAAAGAATTTATAGGAGATTGATTTATATCACAAAAGGCAGATGGCAGGCTCATTTCATAGGATTTATTTCCCCGAAAATTGATGAGCTCTGATTTATGTCTCCCCCTCGAAGGTCAGATTATGCATTGTTAACTCACTGTGCCTTTGTCTCTAACAAGGGTTTTCCTGAGATTAGGAGGGTGGGGAGATGTGAGAGATAGGTTTGCTTGTCCCACTTAGGGAACTTTAGGTTTCATTTCAACTCATGGAATTTTCCTTTGATGCTCAGTGCCGTGACAATTACAACAAGGTATTTGGGGGGCTCTTTTGCCAAAGCCCTGGAGGGGAGGCCTGCAGCAGTGTGACACATCTGGGTCCTCAGTGTTGCAGCCATCTTCCCATGTGGCTGTGATCTGCTCTCAGGGACTCAGAGCTCTAGCACATCTGTGCTTGCCTGGGAGAGTGAAAGGAGCTGGAGACTGGCTGTGATCAATGAGCCCCTGTCACTCTCATGACACCCTTGTCTGAGCCATTTCGCCAGCAATCAGATGAGCCTGCAACACCAGGCCAATGGGATGGGCCTGCAGGGAATGGGGCTGTGGAGGGCAGCAGCAGTGATCGAGGCAAGTGTCAAAGGTGCTCCCCAGAAGACTTAATTGACTTCCTCGGGTTCCTCCTTCTGCACATCATCCACCCATCCACCCATCCATCCATTCATCCATCCATGCACCTGGCCGAGCATCCATCCCTTCACCCATCCACCCATCCATCCATCCATCCATCCATGCACCTAGCCGAGCATCCATCCATTCATATGCTCACGCATCCATTCATGCAGATCTTATTTTTTTTTAAAAAAAGGAGTAGCATTGATTTTTTTTTTTAGATCATAACTGTGTACATTACTGCATTTATGGGGTATAATGTGTTGATTTTATATACAATTTTGAATGTTTACATCAAACTGGTTAACATACCATTCACCTAACTTATTTAATTGTTGTGTTTAGACATTTAGACTGTACTGTTAATATATTTGACATGTACGCTTGCAATATGCACAGTAGGTGAGGTCCCGCCGATTACCCTCCCTCCATGTGTCCCACCTCTCCCCCCCTTGCCCTCCTCTTCCCTCCTTCTTTCTGGAAAGAAGTTTGGAAAACACTTAGGGAACTAAAAGTAGACCTGCCATTCGATCCTACAATTCCTCTATTAAGTATATATCCAAACAACCAAAAATTACTTTACAACAAAGTCATTTGCACAAGAATGTTTATCGCAGCCCAATTCATAATTGCCAAGTCATGGAAGCAGCCCAAGTACCTGTTGACTCATGAATGGATTAAAAAATTGTGGTATATATATTCCATGATATATATGGAATTATACATATATTAATTATATATACACTATGGAATATTATATATATATTTTATATATTAATATATATCAATATATTACATAATATATGTATATTTTATTTTATGATATATATTATATATTTTATATATTAATATATATCAATATATTACATAATATATTGATATATATAAATATATATTAATTATATATATAATATTCCATAGTATATATATGTAATTAATATATGTATAATTCCATATATATAATGGAATATATAATGGAATATATATATATGTATAATGTGGTATATATAATGGAATATATATACCACAATTTGTTGTGGTATATATTACTATTAATAATTATTAATATATTAATAAAATATATCAATTTATTAATATATTATATATAATATTTCATAGTATATATAATATATGTTATATATATTATATAGTATATATATAATATTCCATAGTATTATATATATACTATATATTATATATATTGTATATAATATTCCAGAGTGTATATATATATAAAATAGTATTATATATATAATAGAATATTATATATATACTATGAAATAGTATATATATACTATGAAGTATTATATATAATAGAATATTATATATATACTATGAAATATTATATATAAAATAGTATTGTATATATAATAGAGTATTATATATATACTATGAAATATTATGCAGCCATAAAAAAGATGGATACTTTACCTCTTTTATGTTTACATGGAGCTGGATCATATTCTTCTTAGTAAAGTATCTCAAGAATGGAAAAAAAAATACCCAGTGTACTCAATACTATTATGAAATCAATATATAACCACCCACACTTTTATACAAAAGTTAAAACACAATTATAGCTCAGATATTATTTTTAGAGCACATATCTGCCTTTCCTATTTGATGTATATCCATCCATCCATCATCCATGCATGCATTGTTCAATTCATTTTTAAAGCTCATGTTTCCATGATCATAAACCCTAAGTGGTTGTTATGTGCTACAAGTTAGAAGCAAAGGTGGCTATATTAGTATTGACAATTAGCCTTTATTTCCTGACCAGATCTACCTGAACACTCTCTCAGCTCACCTTCCCCTGATGAGCTGGATCTTGCCTCCTCTTGTTCCCCCCCTTCCTAATTTTCCTTCTCATTACTCCTCTCCACTTCTTTTTTCAACATTTTATTTGACATTTAATAATTGTACACATTTGTGGTGCACTGTGTGATGTTTCTGTACTCGTATACGTTGTGTAATGATTGAATCAGTAAATTAGCATATCCGTCACTTTGAACATTTATCACTTCTTCATGGTAAGAACATTTAAAATGCTCTCTTTTGGCTATTTTGAAATATGTTACATTACAGTCATCCTATTGTGTAATAGATGCCATTTGCAATGCTTGAGTACGGTTAAAAGTGTTCATTGTATCTGTTAGATAGGTTTTCGCCCTTCTCTTCCTCACCCCCAATCTCTTCTTTCATATTTGTAAAGTTCTTCTTCCCTCCAAGCACATGTGTGCTCTTCAATTACTTCCAAATTAATAGGGAGCAAACGTGGTACTTGTTTTTCCATTCTTTGGATACTTTACTTAGAATAATGGTCTCTAGTTCCATCTATATGGTTGCAAAAGTCATTACATCATCCTTCTTCATGACTGAATAGTGTTCCACACACACGTATGTCACATTTTGTTAATCCACTCATGAACCAGTGCTCATTTGGGTTGATTCCACATCTTTGCAATTGTGAATTGTATTAGGGGCCAGATTTTTCACTTTGCACACCTCATCTACCCTGATCACCGACTGACCTCCCCTGGGGAGCACACTGTTCAGATTAAGTCCAAGTTCAGATTAAGTCCGAAGTTTCCTTGAAGAAGAAACAAAACATCTTGGGCTACGACTTCAGGAGCCATCTGTCCACCTCATCTAGCGCATCTGACCATAGCATAGGTGCTGTGTCTGGGCCCCCTGCACCTCTCTCCACAGCATCCTGCTGCATATTTTTTACGACAGTTTTTACCCCCTAAACTCTACTCGTTGGTTTGTTTTGTTTACTTGCACACGATCTGTTTTCCACCAAAATGAGAGCTTCATAAAGGGACTTTGTTTTGTGCACTGACCAATCATTGGCACCTAGAGGCTCACTTAGCACGCAGAAGGTGCTCAGTAAATATTTTTAATGAATAAAATCTCCCTAAAGACTGTCTCCCTAAAAAATGCCCCTCTCCCAGCTCCCATTGAGTAGAAGATGCCCATAAACATCTGTTCTTTGAGGACAGTTTATTCATTTATCATACATATGTGAAATGCCATGAAGGTGGCTGATATCCCCTTTGCACCCATTTGATAAATTGTTTCTAAGAGTCCTGAGAGACTTTTAGTCCTTGGAAGTGTATAATTTCTTTGGCAAGACAAAACTTGAACATCTGGAAAGACAAGAGGATGTTATCTGCTTCCTTTAGATTTCTTCAAATAAATTCATCTCAACCACTCAAATGTGTGCTGGGGGGACATTTACCAAAAGGAGCAAAATCCCCACACCATTTTGACCTCTCTTCAAGGGGCTGATTTGCAATCCCTCAAGACTTCTCAGGTTTTTGTTCCACTGCAGCCCTTCATTGAGGCTAAGTTCCAGGTTGTGGGAGACATTATATGGGAGATATTTCTGGTCTTTTCTCTGGCAGATGATGGAAATCGTGCCCTGTTCTTTCTCTGAAGCTAGAAAATCCAGTGTTTCACGGTTGCTCCAGCTGATTGACCACACTGGGTAGTGTGTTTGGTTTATGCCAAATGCCAGAAGATGGGTGGGCTGGCTGCCCACATACTTCAGCAGGAGTTTGGCTGAAAGCCACTTTCTACCTCTACTGAATGTGGCTTTCTCATCCAGGAGCTTGTCTGGAACCACTTACCCTGTTGCTCAATGCCCAGAAGGCCTCTGGGGAAGCCCACATGATCGGGCCGAAAGGCCCCCTGGTTTTCTGCAAGGAGACATTCATCCTAGGGCAGAGGTCTTTGTAGGTCCTGCCTACACCTTCCTAGAAATGATACCAGGACCCCAGAAAACTAGCAGTGAAGTCCACAGCCACCACCTGGGAAGTGTGTGCTTCCATGACAGGCAGAGTCAAGGCCAAGCTTGGTTTGTCTTTGGAATCTTGGCCATATTCTCCACATCCATAGCTTCCCTTGAGCATGTCAAAGAATGGGGGAGCCAATGAGCCCAGGCCATGAATAAGGGAGTTCTTAACCTGAGGGTGGTGAGACCCCTGCCTCTAGATCAAAGTGATGACAGGACTTAGATTCAGGGGGGCACCTATAAATCAGCATAGCATACCAAGTGCCTGTGCTCACCTGAGTTAAGGCAGAGCCAGTGTGAGGGAATAGGACCACTGAGCACTCCCAAATAGAGCACCAGGCCCTGGTGTACACATGAGTGATGGGCTGTCCATTTCACCTGCTCCATGTTTTCCTCCCTTCCACAGCAGGCCCATGTGAAGCACACAGCGGCCATCCCTGGGGATGTTCCCATTCCTTTCCCTCCTCCTGCCTTCAACCACCTGCACTACCTTGGCCCTGTGATTGGTCCCCAGGGACTACTGCAAGAATCTGGCTTTCAACCTTGAAGATGACTATGGAATGACCTAGTATGCTGAATCTTAGTTCTTCCAGAGAGATGGATTTCCTCTCAGAGTCTAAACTGAGTGTTTCTTCCAAAAACACCCAGAAATCAATTCTCAGAGGGGCCATATTTCTCTTCAAGAAGGTGGAATATGGGCTTCATAGCTCAAGTGCATAAAGGATGCAGAGGTAGAGGACCACAGATTCCTAGAGGATGCTTTGTTCAGATCCCCCTCTCCAGCCTGGGTTAAGGGGGCTGCTGGACCATTTACTAGGTATCTACTCAGGAGAAAATAAAACTATTTTATCATGAGGACATTTGCACTAGATTGTTCATCACAGCTCATTTCATAAATGCCAAGATGTGGAATCAACCCAAGTGCCCATCAACCCATGCATGGATTAATAAACTGTGGTATATGTATACCATGGGACACTACTCAGCCATAAAAAGATGGAGGCTTTACATCTTTTGTATTAACCTGGGCAGAATTGGAGAACATTCTCCTTAGTAAAGTATCCCAAGAATGGAAAATCAAGTATCCAGAATACTCAATACTAATATGAAGGCAGTAGATGAACAAATACAGACCCACACGAGAGAAAAACTCAATGAAATTCAAGTTGGGGGAAGTGGGGAGGGGGGAAGGGGATTGGTGTGCTCTCACCTCATGGGCACGACACAGCTACGACAGGGACTTTACCTAACAAACACAAACATTGTAACCTAGTTGTTTGTACCCTCATATTTATCTGAAAAATATCCCAAACCAAACCAAAACAAACAAGAAGATCCTTCTACGTTCTGTGGCATTTCAATTTATTTATACATATGTTAAAATAGAGAAAATAATATAGAGAGTAATGAAAAAACACCATCAACCTTAGGAAATGAAATACTATAACGACAACAGAAGCTCCCTGAGTTCTCCTAGATGCTATTCCCTGCCTGTTTTCCTTGGAGGTAACCACACCCTGAAATGAATATTCCCAAGGCATATCTTAGCCTCCTAATACACATGGAAGAGCAGACATGAGCGCTGTCAACAGCTTTGTTTGCCTGGTTTAAATCTTTATATAAGGATTTTATATAAGAATCCATTGTTACTTTTTCTTTTTGCAGCATCGGGTTTTTAGGCTCAAGCACACTGCTGGTACACGCAGTGTATTCCTTTAACCATCTCCTCCCCTTTTGATGGACCGTCAGGTTGTTACTAATCTCTCACCACTAAGTGCTGCTTGCATCTCTCTGTGCACCTGCAGGAGGATTTCTCCAGGGTGGAATTCTTCTGTTGGTTATATGTGCCTTAGGTTTAACTGAATATTGCCGAATTAATCACCAAAGTGTTTGTACCTGCCTTAGTATGAGAGTTCCTGTTGCTCTTGGGTGGTGGGAAATGGGCCCCTGCTCCTGCTTTTGTTGGCATTTTCCTGAAGACCAGCAAGCCAGGATGTATTTTCTGCTTTTTGACCATTTCTGCTTCTGCTTCTTTAATCTGACCTCTCCATATTCTTTTGTCATTTTTCTATTGAATTGTTGATCTTTTTCTTACTGATTTATGGCAGAGTTTGCTACCGACAGCACTAGGAAGATTGAAGACTGGATAATTTTTTGTTTGGGTAGCGGTGGGGGGGGGCTGCCCTGTGGTTGTAGGAGCTTGCCAGGACCCCTGGCCACCACTCACTATATGCCAGGAGCAAATCTTCCCTTCCTACCCCAGTCGTGACAAGAAAAATGGTTTCCAGGCATTGCCAAATGGCCCCTAGGGAGTGAAATTCCCCTCAGTTGAGATCCACTGATTTATAGGAACATATTATTTTCATAGGTATCAATCCATTGTTAGTTATACAAGTTGCATATATCTTTATAAAAATATTCCAGGATGGTCAATAGATGTGATTCCTCTGTATCTAAAAAATTCTGCCTTGGAGAGAGGAAGAAAGAGCAGCATATTTACTGGTCCAAAGTGCTAGCTGGTGTGTCTTTCTTTCTAATTTTGCTGCAAATCTGCAAGGCATGTGTTAATACCCCTGCTTGACAGACAAGGAAACCAAGTCTGATGATTTGCTCCAGGACACTTAGCCAATAAATAGTGGAAACAGGTGTGAGTTCAGGAACGCCCGACTGCTTCAGCAGAGTCGAAAGCAGTGGCACCAGGAGTGAACAGGTCTGGCCTAAGTCCTGGCTCTGTCACTAGCTGACTGGCACAAGGCCCTGTCCTCCATGCACGACGGCGTCCTCCCATGTTGCCAAAGAGGCTGCACACGAGACCTCGTATGCTGCGGCCCTTTCTTTCAGCAGAGCAGAGGTTGGCTCTGCAGCTGAGGTGAGCGATTGCTCTTGAACTCTCCCTGCTCTGCTTGGCCTTCCTCCTCTGAAGCTGGAGATGCAGATAGCACTGAACTCCCCGGGGTTTTATCAGGATTAGACGAGACCATCTATGAAAAGTACTTAACACACAGTGAATGTCCCACAGATGCCAGAAAGTGTCATCCTATTTCCATGAAGAGCAGACCAGTTAGTCTGGATCAGGAAACACTGTGAAACATGGATTCTGAGGCAAAGAAACATGATCGCTCTACCCTTGGGTACAAATAATAGCAAAGAAAAGTTTTGGCAGAAAGCAATTCTCCTTAATTGAAAAATGAAGAAAGTCACTCTGTGATAGACTCAAAGCTTGTAGGATGATGGGGCTTCAAATAAGTATTCAGGCCTGCCTACAGCTTGTCCTCACTCCCAAGAGAATTGCACGTCCCTCCCTCATCTGTGGGCAGCACTTGGCAGCTGGGCAGGGCCATCTGCAAAAACCCTATGAATTTAACCCGGGGGGTCCCAGGGACCACGAGGTCTAAAAGGGGCTCCAGATGCTTGCTTTCCCCTCCATGAAAACTGTATTTGAAATGGGGGAGTCAGTCTGCTCATGGCGGGAGAGGCAGGCTGACAGTAAAAAGGACCCCCCTTCAAAGAGGGGGTGCAGAGTGGCCAGGGCTCTTTCCGCATGCATGCCAGGGGAGCAGGAGCCGCCCCAGTGAGGGCTCTACAGACTCAGAGAGGGGCTGCCTGCCGAATGTGCCTGTAATTAGTTGTTAACACATGGACATAAAAGCCAATTTGGAAACAGAGCCCATCATTTATTTATAGTGATCCAATGCAAGTATTTTCTAAAATAAAAATCTGGATGTAGTTGTTTGTCAGAACCAAACCATCCAAGTAGTTCCGAGCTTGCCTTTTCTGCGACCTCCTCCCAGAAGTTCCCCTGGAGCAGGCTCACCAGCCTGAGCCCTGAACCCTTTCACCTTCAGCCCCTTTCTGCTCCAGATTGCTGTGTACACGGGCCATAACCAGAGCGCATTCTCTGAGCCCTTGCACTTGTACTACTGTGAGTGTCTTTGGTGAATGAGAAGAGCACAGGGTCTAGGGAGAGTGCGGTTCAAACTCTGGTGACAGCACTTCACAGCTGTTTAGTGCAAGCTGCTCACCAAGCCTCGGCTTGGTGTAAATTCAGGCACAGGTGAGGTTAGACACAGGGAGCCCGCGGGTGGCTCCCAGGACACAGTAGGCCCCTTCACTCTCTCCTGGGCAAGGTTTGTATTTCTCTTTTTTGTTCTTTCTTAATTTATAGCAGAAAACTCATGATGGCATATGGAGTGCAGGTTCTGGGGCCACACTGCCTTGCTGGGTGACTTTCGGTAACTTACCTAGGCCACAGAACTCTAGGAAATGGGAGTGACAATGGCAGCTATCACAGAGGGTACTTGTGGGGGCCAAGTGAGCCCTGAGCAAGAACTCAGTGCTTCCTGTGCTCTTACTATTGGCCGTGAGGACATGGGGTGAGAGCTGTGCTCTGCTTACTCTCTGCTGCCAAATGCCACCCTTGGAGGAAAAGGCACTTGACTTTTGAGTCTAATAGGGCTGATCACACCAGCTCCACTAGCCTGGTCCTGGGGAAAGGTATAGAACCCCTCTGGGCTTCACTTTCCTTCTGGAAGAAACAGCAGTGATAACACCAGCTGTCTCATAGAAGAATAGTGAGGGTTATCTGAGTTAACAGGTAACCTGCTCAGAACAGTGCCTGGCACACAGTAGGTGCTTGTTAGACATTCCCATGTCATACGTATGCAGCCTCTATTGACTTTTGAGGCCTTTCATTGACTGTGTTCTTTCTGCCTCTCCTCTTCACACCTGCCCCTGGCTGAGGTGGCTCATGCCAGAGCTGGAGAACAACATTGAACCGACTGCTGTGCGTTTTATGCATGTTACCTCAGGGAAGTCACCACTTTGGCTGCCAGGGAGGTGACAGCAGCTGCATTTTATTTACGAGGAGTTCAAAGCTTTGGGAGTATGTGTGCTCCCTCTTTGTACCCAGGTCTAAATGTAGCCCTCAGATTACTGGGTACCTTCAGGGGGGACTGATGCATATTCTGGTCAGCGAGCTTTGCTCCCGGGGTGGGAATCTGGAGGGGACAGGTGGCAGAAGAGGAAGAGAGAGCAGGGCAGCCAGAGACGGGATTCAGATGCTGCCGAGAGGGCTTCCCATGTTGTGGGGACGGCAGAGCCTAACTTACTTCCTCCCTAGCCGAGCCCCAGAGCTGCCCAGGCTGGCTGTGCATCAGTATTTCTTAAACTTCTGCCTGGAGCCACTGACTCTGACACTGCAGGGAGGTGGCCCTGGACTGAGATCTCTTACCAAAAGTAGGTGATTTGGATGAAATGAATGAACCACAGCGGAAAACCATCCCCCATCACGTACCTTTACCAATACCCTCATCCTCCTTCTGCAAGAAATTATGGACACCCACTGAGGGATGCCCCTGGAATCTGAGGTCTAACCCCAGCTTAGTTTGCTAGCTGTGTGACTTTGGGCGAGTTACTTAACCTCTCTGTGCCTTGGTTTTCCCATCTGCAAAATGAGAATTATAATAGTAAGTGCCTCATAGAGTTGTCACGAAGATTGAATAAGATGATACATGTCAACCTTTTAGAACAGTGGCTTGCCCATAGTCGATATTTAATGTATATACAGGATATCCCCAAGGTCACCCCTAAAGTCCTCATACATAGGGAAACTTGGAAATTGTAGCTACATGTACATTTATTTACAAAATTTTCTTGAAAAAATTTTACTATTGGGCAGCGCCTGTGGCTCAAAGGAGTAGGGCGCCAGCCCCATATGCTGGAGGTGGCAGGTTCAAACCCAGCCTCGGCCAAAAAAAAAAAAAAAAAAAAAATTTACTATTTACCAAATATTAAAAACTATGAGACTATTCGTGTTGGCCACCTCTTTGTAAAATGTTGTGGTGAATACTTTATAAATAAAGGTACGTTTAGCTACTATTTCCTATTTTCCCTATGTGTGGCGACTTTGGGGACAGCCTGTACATGCCATTACTTCAGAGATGGAATCAGAAAGCTTTGATTTTAAGCCCTGTTTCTCCAACAAGGTCTCCATGCCCCACCCCTTCATATGTACTCCTCCAAGCCTTGGTTTTGCTCCTCTGTAGAATAGAGAAATGAACTTTAACAACATTTTTCTAGTTTTAAAACTTTGAACATGTTAAAAAGCAGTGGGCAACCCTCTTGTTCCGCCCCTAGTTGTCAATATTGCTGGCTTTTCAACATGGAATTCATCAGCAAATAATATCACCAATGCTATAAATGAGAGGGGCTGAGTTACCTGGCTCCCACCCTAACCCCAATATGGAAAGAGTGGGGTGACTCTTCCAGTTTCCAGTGACTTCCACAAAGGCTAGTTGGAAAGGTCCAGTCCCACAGGGGCTTAGTCTAAGGCAAAGCTTTCTTTTCTGATGGCCTCATTGATTAGCTGAGCTGGAGGAGGCGAGGCTATTAGTTTTATTGTTGTTGTCATTTTCCTTTATTGGGTTCCCAGTGCTCCAATGCCATAAACCCATAAACCAGAACTGGATACAATCTAATCTTAATTATGCATGAACAGATGATCTGCATTACCAATTGTCCACAGCAAGCCTTGCTCACAAATCATTAGTGAGATTGTGGCTTACCCTACCTAAGTCCGTGTTGATGTAAATGGCCCCGTTTCTTATTGTGGACTTCCAGTACATATAAGAACTGCTTCTGTGTGGACATTTCTCTGCCTGCCTCCCCGTCTAGAAGAGAAGTGCCTGCAGAGTGGGCCGTATGCTGTCACTGTGAGATTGCTTTTATAGGCAGCCACAACTAGGAAGGGAGCTGCTTCATTGGAGCTATGTCCATATTCAACGTAAGCATTGGGATTCAGTACTTGTCCTGTTTAGACCTGGGTTTAAAGTGTCTGGGGATGCGCTCCATAGAGAAATCACAGAAAGAGAGAGGACTTGCTCAGAGCATGTCAAGGCACGCCCAGCGTGTTTCGAAGCCAGAGCACAGAACACCAGTGTTCAAGGCTAAGTGCACAAGCAGCTGTGAAGCCCCCTGGTGATGATGCTCAGTTGACACAGCTCAGCCCTATTCAACCACTGCCTGGGCAGTTAAGGAGAAACTGCATTTGATTTCCTTGTGGCTGAGAAAGGACATTGATGAGCTCACGTCCTGGACCTGAGTGTATGTGTACCATTACAAAAGTTTTGAGATGCACAAAAGTCAAAAAACGTAAAATCCACGTGGAAGGAAACAAATGAAGCCCTCCCAGCAACGCGGATAAGCCAAGCAAGTTGAAACTAGCATGGGGGAATCAGAAAGGACAATGTCGATTGTTTTCTTGGAAATGAAATAATGGACCATAACGCAGTCTGTCTCGACATTTTTGTAGTGACCTACATATATTAGTAGGTCCCAGGCAGGCATGTTCAGGGCACAAGAGCAGAGGGTGGCTCTCTGCTGGCTCCCACCCTAACCCCAGAGCTAAGGGTCCTTTGAATTCCTTTCTTTCCTGTGCCCCAGCCCTGAACCCTCGGCAAGGTGCAGGAATCTGTTTTCATAAAAGCAATTTATTTTTCCATTTATTTGATTAATTGAAATTGCTAGGACTCTGGCTTCTAGGTCATAAATACCAAGCAGTAAAACTTCCTTTGCATCTGTCTGGTGCTTTAGTGTGAAATGCTAAGCATTTTCACATCCCTTATCTGATGTGACCCTCAGAGTGGCCCTGAGAGATAGGCAGGGAAGTGATTATGACCGTCAGTCTGTAGAGAGGGAGCTGTGTATTATCAATGGTTACAGACAGGCCAGAGCAGAGCTGGGACCGGAAGCCGGCTCTTAGAGTCCAAGTCCAGTTTTCTTACGAAGTGACCAAACACTCTGGTTCACCCCAAGATCCGAGATTTTTAGTTTTAAAACTGGGAAAGTTCTGGGCAAACTGGGAAGAGTTAGTCCCTCTATTTTACTGCAGGCTGTCTTTTGTGATAGAGTCCTGTCATCTCTGTCAGGTTCAGAGGAGGAAGAAGCATGTGACCCTGCACAGGTGAGGCAAGGACTGCACCTGAACTAGCCCAGCTGGCCAGGGCTGCTAGCTGAGAAAAGCTGGAGGAAGCCTGTGGTTCATCAGAGACCAACAGGTGATGTGTCCAGCCCAGAGGGCAGGGGTGAGTTTTGAGGGGGGGATAGGAGGGAGTATCCCTCTTGCCTGGGCTGCTATGGAGACAGTCCATGAGGGAAGAATGCTCAGAGCCTGAGTGCTCAGCCAGAGGGGACACTAACAGGAATCATGGGTCAGGACAGACCCAAGGGAGAGACAGTGATGGCCAGAAGCAGGGGTAGAGCAGAGGCACAGGGGAGGGGAAGGGTCGGAGACAGAGCAGGGAGCAGGCCCTCCCAGTGGGAGGTATGTTCTGTGGCTGTCTGCTGCCCTTGACAGTATCGTCTTTGTGGACTGTAGCCTGCCCCTCCGCCCCTTCCTGATTGGCCACTCTCATTTGGTTGGGGAAGGAGGGGCAGCATTGAGCTCGCCAGTCAGGGTTAGTGGGTCTTTAGCTTTCATCTGAGCAGGAACCAGGCAGGTCATCACTGGCCCATGTTGACTGAAGTGCCCTCTTGTTGGCCTCACTCTTCCCCTGCCCACTCCCAGGACCTCTGGCCCCAGGAACTTAGCTGCCTTCCCCTGTCACTCTAGTCTAGATGGAATCTCAGGCCTCGATTCCACTTTCCTTGCTTGTTAGCATTTTGACTTTATTAATGTGAAGAAACTCAAATCTGACTGGGAAATCATTAAGCTAAACCAAGGCAATTGAGTGGAAAATTGCAAACACCAGCTGCACTTTTCCCACCCAGCATGGAGGGAGCACTGTTCCCATGATCACCACAGAGGTAGGGGACGGGGGGGGGGGGTCCTCGTTGTGGCCACCTGCACTGGGTGTGTGGCTACCATGTGTCAGGCCTGCAATCCCCAACATGGATTGGTATCCATATGGGACACTGTATAATGCTGGAGGGAATATAACTAAGACAGCAGGAATCAGCGAACATATGGATTTTCCCATCCTTAACTGGGATGGTACCAGGTAGGATGCTATCACCTTTTTCTCTCTCTTGCTCCCTAATCTCAATCTTTTATCTGTAGCCTCCTCCCCAAGCCTAGAGGTCCACCTGATGGGGGTGGACCTCCAGGCTGGGGGGGGTGGGGTGAGGCTACAGTCTTAGCCTTGATAATCCCATTTATATCTTTCTACTTTATAATATATGTTTCTTGAAAGCTGCTTCAATTCTCCTGTGGAACAAGAGGAGGAATAGATACACAATCTGATCAGCCACTCCACTAACGTCTCTACCCTGCCCCGAGGGCAGTGCGTTAGTGTAAGACTGAGTAACTAGAGAATTTCGACCAAGAGTGGTCAGCACACGCCTCACTAACCCTTGCCTTGGCTGGCCAGCAGATGGAAGTACACAGCTGCCTCCAAGTTGTGCCACCCCTGTCTGGACTCAGCAGAAGTAAATGTGCAAAGCTCTGAATGAGCTGGCCAAGGGTAGAGAGTGTCTATTGCAGCTTTAGGTCCATGGAACCAGGTGACCCTGTCTCAGGACTTTATTGGACTGTGGCTTCATGAATATCTCCATAGAGAGGCCAGTCTCTATGTCTGGAGTCGTCTTCCTGGCTCTTCTGGGTCCTCGCTTTTCTTCCTTCAACTTGTTTTTACCATCCAGGATGAACCCATTGTAACCAAATGCTGGGTTACATACATACAACACTGTTGGGTCAGGAGTCCCAGGTCCTGAACCCAGTTGTCCTGGTTCGATTATTCAGCTGAGCTAGAAAGTTCAACCAAGGCACAGTCATGATCAAAAGTAAAAACAAATGGAAACTGGTTGTAAAACTGGAGCCGCACAGGCAGCGTGGACAGAAAGCAAAAGTAACCTACAGAAGTATCAGGGTACCAGAGAGATTTTATTTAAGAAGAACAAAGAGAAAGTTTAGAGCACTTCCAAAGACAATCAGAAGTGAGTCGCTCTCATCCAGGAGAAAAGGTGAGAGACACAGAGAGGGAAATGCCTTCAAGGATAGAAATACTCCATTTGAAACTGGCTGCAATTTATTAATCCATTCGTGGATCGATGGGCACTTGGGCTTTTTCCATGACTTAGCAATTACGAACTGGGCTGCAAAAAACATTCTGGTACAAATATCTTTGTTATGATGTGATTTTTGGTCTTCTGGGTATATACCTAGTAGAGGAATTATAGGATTGAATGGCAGATCTATTTTTAGATCTCTAAGTGTTGCATCTTACAAGGGTACATGTGAAACTTAGTAAATGTAGAATATAAATGTCTTAACGCAATAACTAAGAAAATGCCAGGAAGGCTATGTTAACCAGTGTGATGAAAATGTGTCAAACTGTTCATAAAACCAGTGTAAGGTGCCCCATGATTGTATTAATGTACACAGCTATGATTTAGTATTAATTAAAAAATGGGCTCATTACCTCTCTGAGAGTTTTGTCTACTTTCCCCTACTCATGTTCTCCTCTTCAGAAATAAGGTTTTCTCATTATTGCCAAGATGTGCATGAACATCTCTCCTCCAAAAATCCTCTGCTCTCCCTTCCAGGGAATGGAGCATCTCAATACTTCAAAGCCAAAGGTAAAATCCACTTTTCGGAAGGCACTCATGAGAGATCTAATATAAATGGAATTATTCACATATCTAAATTCCTATGATCGCTTCCCCTTACTTCCTACTTAAGTGCTGCCTTAAAAGTTAAATTTGCTTTATCTATAACTTCCACATCTGCTCAGTCAGCATCCAAAAGCATTAGAATCTGCAAAATTCATCTCTGTCCTCCCCTCAACACCTCCTAGCACATAGCCTGGCTCCTACCTGGTGTTGAATAGAAGTTAAATGGATTTTATCAATGTTCATTGATAAAATATATGAAACCAAACTCTAAATTTCCCTTTGAACTTATTATTCTTTCCAGTAACTAATGCTTTTTTCAAGCACTATGCAACTTTCCATATGCATTTTTGTATTCTCATCCCTGCTTATAAGAGTGAGACTGTTATTACTACCATTGATAATTATTGTCTTCCATTTTTATATAAGTGAGACCTCTAAAACTATTATACCAGAATTGATAGGAAAGAAAATTGTTCACTTATAACCATTTTATTGTGATTATTTATTATTTATTATTATTGTGATATTTATTATTTATTATTAGAGGATAATAAACAGGGAATGAAGCAGGGTAGGTGGCAATAACTAAGGAGTAGCACAATCAAGAAGAAATACCAACAAAATCAAAAAAACAAAAGGAAATAACTAGAAGAACACCTAATCACTCAACAAACATGTACTAAAGATTTACTACATACCACCCAATGTGATAATTACAAGATAAAAATGTAGGCACCTCTTTTAACAGTCTCTAGTAAGAAAGACAAATTTTCGTGAATAAATGCATCAGAATGTTGAAACTGATAAATCCGTAAGAAGTTTCAAAGGGCTTTGCTGAGGGGTGGGGTGTAGCCTAGCTACATAGGCAGCTTGTTCTTACTGTGTTTCCTAATTTAACACAGCACTCAGCTCTCTGTGGGCACTTAATAACTACCAGTTGGCAAAAGGATAAATGCCAGAGGTTGAGAGAAAAGAGATGAGCATGTTATCTGCCCAATAGCCCAGCAAGCTGGTGTGAGTGGTGTGGGGCCCTCCTTAGCTGTGACAGCTACACAGTGACTCCCAGTGGCCATAACTCAAACCTCACATTTGATTATAATAAGGTATATAATTTAGTACAGTATATGTATACATAATAATTTGTGTGTATAATATATACTTTAGTATAATAACTAAAGCTGTTTAAAAAACTCTGGTGCTCATTCTGCTGAAAAGTGAAAAGTATTTCTGCAAAGCACAATAATGTTTGCTGAATGAATAATATGCTCCTTTCCAATTCCTAAAGCTGAAGTTCTACGAGTTTAAACTAATTTTCTAAAATGAACAATGTGGTATTAAATTTAGCATGAAAACAACAAATAGAAAAGATGTTTATTTAGAAAACTGTGTGTTGTTTCTAAACTAATGGGAATGCCCTTGCAAGGGACATGCATTTCCTGAGTAATTCCCTGAGATTTACATGAGGTTTGAATAAGACAGCTCTGTCTGTGAAAGAAGCAGGCCTTCATCAGAACCCATTTATATTGGTCAACTTATCTTGGACTTCCCATCCTCTAGAACTGTAAGAAATAAATTTCTGTAGTTTATATTTTTTAAAAAAATTAGAAGGCATTTGTCTTTCTCATAACAATTATTAGCTTGATTAAGAGTTCAAATTACGTCAGTCACTTACTAACTATGTACATTCTCCTCCTTCTTTAGAAAGAAAAAGTAAAGCAGGTCATAATTTTGGTCATTGTTATGTGTATATCGATTGATATGTAACATTTCTCGACCAATAAAAGTAACTATGTAGTAGGTCGTTCTGGAATGTTTCATCTACATGTTAGCTCAGTTGGCTCATTTACTGAGCTCAGTTAAGTTCCAAAAACATAACCAGTGCCAACTGTAGGCCAGACATTGTGCTAAGTACTAGAAAAATAAGGATGGGTAAAATGTAATACCTAGGCAAGAAGAATTCATGGTACAATGGAGAAGACAGACTCCAGTGTCTTCTGGGAGTTAGCAGAAGCAGAAAGTAACAGAAATCAGCAGTTAGTAAACCATCATAAGTATAATGTCACCCTCACATATGTAATCCCCCATGTCTGACACACCCCAAACCCAGTTGTTCCATGAGCAATTGTCATCTTCAGTCCATTCTTAAAGGCTTTGGTAATACCCTGACCTATGATTCTGTTGTTGTTGTCAGTCTTTCTCTTGTTCTGCATATTAAATCAGATGAGGGCTCTCAATTTACATCAGACAAAAAGAAACCAGGTAGCTAAGGGAAAAGAAAAGTTAAGTTATACACTGAAATCCTTAGAGAAATATGCTGTCAACAGTGTAGCTAGGAAATTCAAACTTCAAGAAGCTACATATCACCATGTAAGTGTCCAAGGAAATTGTTCTATCCCCAAATGACAAAACACTGCAAGAAGTGAAGTGACAACACTGGCCTAAAACCATGATACACATGGACATCTGTTCATGTAGATTCATCCCTAGCACTGATGGTTGCAGGGGAACAGCCTTAGAGGATTGCCTTTAAAAGAAGAGATCACTCCTCTTCCAAATGTGACTTCATCAACATGGACTACCTAAATTAAATATATGATCATAATTATTCTCTTTAAAACATTAAATAAGCACAATATACAAAACTTATAATGATGAAGGAAATGCTTTAAAGAGAAGAGGCCCACCCAGACTCCATCAGACTATCTCCTTTAAATGTTTAGATATATGCTATTCCATGTCACCCTGTTCTTGTTATAAGGTCTGTGTATTTACAAGAAAATATTTTTAAATCTTCATATTTGGTTGCAAGTGACTTATACAAATATTCTTTTCAGTTCTTAAAATATATTTCAATGAATTTTGATATGCCACCTACCCTATAATTATTCAACAGTTTCCAGAAATAATTTGTTAGTTTCCAAGTAATAAAAAATTAAAACATATATCATTTACATGTTGTCTATTTTATTGTTAAAGATAAAATTGACAATAAAGAGCAACTTATTTTTATATATCATATATTATTTGCTCCTTGTTAAAATGAAATAGACATTACATATCAAAGTTAAAATTATGTTTAAGAAAATATAAGAAAAGAATAAATATGTGACCAAGAATGGTGACTCTGATCTATAATCCCAGAGAATTGGGAGGCTGAGGCAGGAAGATCCCTTGAGCACAAGAGTTTGAGACCAGCCTAGGCAACATAGTGAGATCTTATCACTAAAAAAGAAGAGAAAGAAAAAAAAAGAGGAGAGGAGGGGAGGGGAGGGGAGGGGAGGGGAAGAGAGGAGAGGGGAGGAGAGGAGAGGAGAGGAGAAAAAAAAGAAAAGAAAAGAAAAAGAATTAGCTGGACCTGGTGGAGCATATCTGTGGTCCCACTTACTAAGAAGGCTGAGACAGAAGGATCCCTTGAGCCCAGGAGATGGAGAGGCTGTATGTAGTGAGCTATGATTATCCTACTTCACACTAGCAGTTAGGAAATTAAAAGAGTACAAATATTTTAGACAATTTTCCTTTTTGCTTGTAAAAGAGAACTATTTCTATCTTTTGCTTATCTATCATCCTTACTAGATAGTCAATGAGTTGCTTGTGAGGAGAGAATAGTCACCCAAAGTGCATGTACCAAAAGGCATGCTTGCTGCATATTCCCATCTATTTTTTTTTTTTATTGTTAAATCATAGCTGTGTACATTAGTGCAATCTCCTGTACCCGTTCTAAGATGCACCATAGATGTGGCCCCACCCATTACCCTCCCTCCACCAAAACCTCCCCCCTCCCTTCCCCTTCCTTGGCCCTTTCCCCATTGTCTTGTGCTATAGTTGGGTTATAGCCTTCATGTGAAAGCTATAGTTTAGCTTCAT